>CATIWK010397184.1:0-24181 GCA_949634005.1 Mallotus japonicus
TATTGGAAGCTTTATATTTGGAGGGGCTATAAACTTAGACTTTAATGACTTATATCTAAAACTAGCCTGACTACTATTCCATAGTGATAAAAGTATAGTAAAAATAAAGTATATAAAAAATACACAACATAAAATTTTAAGTCTATTAAACATTCATATTAGCTGACTATATCTAACTAAAATTTATCATACTTGTGTTGCTTAAAATTGAGAATAAAAATAAAACTAAGTTGAAATTTTAAAAATAAGGAGTTAAAGTTATAAAAACAGTGGAAAAGTATGACTTTACTTTACTATTAGGGTCATGCAAAGATCCGTTTAAACGCACAGTTCTTTTTTGACTGAAAATATATTCCACTTCCACACTTGAAATCTCATTGAAGATAAAGTTGGTACAGAACAGCCGACGAGTTAAGGTGCGGATCATGGGCTACTTTGCATGTCATTTCTTGTTTATCTTAGCATTAGTTTGGCCGCTTTGATTATTAGATTTTTTTCTTCTCCATCTGTGTTAAAAGCTAATTGAGTTTATTACTACTATAATAATAACAGTAACATGAAAAATATATATATATTATTCGAGCTACTGAGGAGCTGAAGTTTTTCAGTAGGATTGAGAATGTGTGTTTACTCTATATATTACTTGTGAATTGAGGGTAAAAGGAAAAAAATTAACATGTACTTATTTACTCCGGTTATATTATATTTGATGATTATATTTGTGATACATATTTTAAATATTTTATATTTAATTAATAAAAATAAAATACATAAATGTTATAAATTTGGAATAATTTTTTAAAAAAAAAATTAAGTGAAGTGGAGGCCAGAAAATGGGCGATTGATTGCTTGATTCAGGAACCTATCTCAGTTGTTTATGGGAAGAAATTGTAGTATTTTAAATTATTATAGTTTTCCAAAGAGGATTTTTCCACTACCAAAATGACAATATTAAAGTCTTTGTCCTGCCCTTTCTAGAATGGCTTTGTCTCTTGTCTTCAGGTATCCATCAATTCTACGTTCTCACAACCAATTGGGAATTTTTTTTTTTTTTTTTTTTTAACGGCAATTGGCAAATATTAAAAAAAAAAAAAAAAAAAAAAAAGAGCTTTTATGCTAGATCCACCTTCCTGAAAATTTCCACAAGGTGAAAGTGAGTTAAAGACCCTGTCTAGCTTTTGTTTTTGTCAAATGTGACAACTTAAGTGATTAAGAGTCTTGGTCAAAAACTATGATGAAGACACTAGAAATCAAGACTTTTCTGATGTTTTACATGATGAATTCAATCCCAACCATATCAACAAGCATTTTCCTATACTGAATTTGTTACCCACCATAAAAACCACATCTTAAGTTGCAATTTAATCACCTTGAGTGTTCTTTAACACTCGAAGAATTCACTAATTTCTTCCAGTGCACTTCTACAATCTCATGAACCTCAATAGTAAATTTTACTAAAATAAGTATGGAAATCCACCCATAATTTAAAAATATGTACTCATTTACACTAACAGCTAAAAACACCTCGGGATAGCTAGTTTAATTCGATAAGAAGAATCCTAGAAAAACTAAGAAACCCCCATGACACAAAGGGGTGGTGGCGCAGTTGGCTAGCGCGTAGGTCTCATAGCTTCTGAGTTATCCTGAGGTCGAGAGTTCGAGCCTCTCTCACCCCATTTTTTGTTGAACAAATGTTTATTTTAGTAAAAAAAATTTATTTTTGTCTTTGGCAGTACTAGCAGTTGATGCCATTGATCTCTTATTGTATCCATTTTTTGTTGAACAAATTTTTATTTTAGTAAAAAAATTTTAATTTTGTTTTTGGCAGTACTAGCAGTTGATGCCATTGATCTCTTATTGTACTAATGGAAAAAATGGTGGGTTTGTTGATGCCGTTGATCTTATTGTACTAGTGGAAAAAAATTTATTTTTGTCTTCGGCAGTACTAGTAGCTGATGCCATTGATCTTTCACTGTACTAGTGGAAAAAATGGTGAGCCTGTTGATGCCGTTGATCTTACAGTACTAGTGGAAAAAATGATGCATCTGTTGATGCCGTTGATCTGTACTAGTGGAAAAAGTGGTGGGTGTGTTGATGCCATTGATCTTATTATATTTGTGGAAGAAATGGTTAAATCAAATTTTCTCCACAAGCAAGCTATGCCATTCAATGGTGGGTCTGCTGATGCCGTTGATCTTATTGTATTTGTAGGAGAAATGGTTAAATCAAATTTTCTCCACAAGCAAGCTATGTCATTCACTTATTTTGATGCCATTGATCAAATTGTGCTAGTTGATATCTTATTGTAGTAGTGAAAAAAAAATGTGGGCCTGTTGATGCCATTGATCTTATTGTGTTAGTGGAAGAATCGTGGTATCAAATTTTCTCCAAAAGCAATTATTGCTCAAAAAAATTGTTCAAAAAATTTTTTTTTTGTAATAGTGAATGAATTGCAAATTGTTCAAAAAAAAAAAAAAAAATTCTCCAAAAGCAAGCTATGGCATTCACTTATTGTAATAGTGGAAGATCAACTTTTCTCCACAAGCAAGCCATGGCATTCGCTTATAGTATTAATGGAAGAAATGGTAAGATAAACTTTTCTCCACAAGCAAGCCATGGGGCATTCACTTATTGTATTAGTGGAAGAAATGGTGGAATCAACTTTTCTCCACATGCAAGCTATGGCATTCACCCAGCAAATTACACAATCATATCACTGTCATTGCTCACGAGAATCATTTTAAAAATGCATCAAGCATCCTCATTACCCTGATGATACATCAATTTACTTAAGACATAGCCTAATCAGGAGATGGTATATATATAGAAACCATATATACCATCAAAGAAAATGAAATTAGTGCCAGTCTATTACTCCAAATGTTGTAGAGCCCACACCTTCCCAAACGTCGCCCAAGCCTACTTCTTCAGTATCAACACCTTCCATGTCACAGTCCCACCACCCACTTCCATTTCCATCTGCCAGCAGCATTACAGAAGAAGATGCAAATTGTTTTGTTAAAGATAAAATAACAATGCATACTCAAGGAACTTCCCTAGAAATAATCTAGGATCCCATCTATTGGGACAAAAAAGAAGCAGCTTTTTCATTGTTTCCTGCTAAACATACTTACAGTGATTAAATGAAGGCCTTGGTTTTTTGTTGCCAAAGAACCTCTTCCTCCTTGTTTTCCGCTTGGGTTCTGGGTCATCTCCTAGAACTAATAAATGCTTTCTAGTGGTATTTTTGCCATTGTCATCTAGCAAAACATCGTATGTCAAATTCATAAACAGTAACCATATGAAGCTGTAGAGGGATGCATTTCCATCTAAGCTAATTCTCAGACGTGTCAATCAAAACTTGATTTTTGCAAACAGTTGAAGCAAACTTATCATACAATATAGAAGGAAATGCTATGCTTATTCTTCAAAGCAGTGTAGTGAAAACTACAATCTACTTTATCCTTGCATCCGAAAAGAAAAGAAGGTAAAGCATCTCTTACAAATAGATGAAAGCATAATTTTGAAGTGTTAAAAGAAGGTGAAACAATTCAAACAAGCTTATTATACAGGACATAAAAAGATACCTTCAAAGGGGTTCCTCCTTTTTCTTGGTACTTGTTCATTTGAATTATAAGTCACTATTTCACTAACATGAGATGAACCCATATCAATTGATGTGCCAGAGCTTCCATTTTCAACATTATCCTTACCACCACCACCAGCGGCAGCCACAGCAGCCCCACCTAAACCTATATCATCTCCTTTCTCTGCGCTAGTTGGCTTGAACTGCTCAAACACTATTTGATCTATAACAGAGTTCTTTTCTTCCTCTTTTTTTCTGATCCGAATTAAAGGATCAATACAACTACCACTGTCATCTCTAGAACTAGAACCCAGAGGTGACTTAAAAGGCCTTGACTTTCCCTGCCAAGAATTGAAAATTGCACGAAATCAAATCCCTATTTTAGCACTAAAAATAAACTGAGAGCAAGTTCTGGAGTTCGAACCAACCGTAATCACAGCAGATTCACCAAGCAAAATAATCAAATTATTGTTCTTCTCGGAAAAACCAAATAGAATAGAATACTTAAAGCTTAATTACATCTCTCAATTTCCTCTTCATTTCATCTATTTTCTACCCAACCAAACAGAGGGTCATTAAAAAAAAATTATACCTTAACTATTTTGTTCGGTACAGAACTGGAATGCAGCTTCTGGCCAAGAAAATCAGAGAGTGAAACGCTTGAATTTTTGTTTGAACCTTGCTTTTGCGCATCATCCACCTTCGAATCCTTACCACTGATTTCATACACATTATAACCAGCAAAAAAAATTTGGAAGAAAAAAAATCTTAAACATCATTCGATCAATAAATTAAATCGCAATGTTAATATCAAATTAGGGTTGGAGTTTACTTACAGATTTGAAGATGACGGTAAGATGAATGATGAAGGAATAGATCGCTGACCAAAAACCCTAATTTGGTTATCCTTCAACTTCATTTCTCTTTTACTTTTTTTTTTTCGCTTGGTTAGAACAATCGAATCCGACCATTGTAGCCTCATATTTTCGTTTCCCAGTTTTTGCGCCAAAATTTTTGAATTTTTATTTTCAAGTTTGGGCGCGGGAATTTTTTTTTTTCAAAAAAAGAAAATTAATAAAATTATATTTTTATATTTTTCAATATTTGGTATGTTTGGAAAAATTGCTCAAGAGGAAAATTATTTTTCAATCAATGGTTCTCTTTCCAAATATGTAAAAATATTTTCTAAAAACAGATATATAAAAAATTATAAATAAATACCAACTAATATAAAAAAATCAAACAATTAATTTCGAAGATTTCTGGTTACTGCTAACCACAGTAACCGGTGAGTCATTGAAAATTTTTAAATTTATTTTTATGTAATTTTAACTCATCTTAATAAATGAATAAAAAATATAACATTTAAATGAGTTAAATATTTAAAAGTTTATTTTTGTTAAAAAATAATACTTTTTTTTTGAAAAAAAAAAACATTGTAAAATATTATGCTAAGTGGCAGCATAAATTTATAAATTTATCATCAAAATTCTTAAAGTTTAATGTATACTTATCTTTTCATTTGGTTAAATCTTCTAAAGTCTTTCATTATCTCAAAAATGTGATATTGATATTAATGTATTTTATTTAGGTGAAGCATTTCATTAGTTCATGCATTGATTAAACTCAGATATTTTAACCACGAAATTAGGTAGGCGAAACCTTTAAAGATTAGAATTAGATATTAATGAGTTTTAATTAACCATTTACCATAAAGGTAGGTAATGTATTAATTCTAGCACGCTCAATTCACATTGAAATAGGATTTTAGGTATTAAAGAGTAGCCAAAAAGCCATCATTGATATGTTGTTCAAAAAACAAAAAAAACCATCATTGATATGAGCCCTTATTAAATCATAAAGTTCAATTTCTTTGGCAAAAAAAAAAACATAATTTTTTTGTGAGAATGATAACCTACTTAATCTATATTACTTGTCACGATTTGCACACTTGTAAAATCGCCTAATAATTTGTAATTGTAGGATTACTAATTAATATTATATAATTTTGTTGATTTATGCATTGCTTGCTGAAAGTCTCTTTTTTAGCGCAATTGTGGTTTGTAATTATATCATATCTATAGAAAATATTGAAAAAAAATTATTATGTTGTTTTTTTAAATACAAAACACCACTATAAATTTATAATTATTATTTCACAAAAATTTATTTAAAAAAATAAATTCACTAGCGCAATGCATAAACATTTGTAGTGTACATATATTTTTAAACTTTTAGAAATTTTTTTGAATTTTGTTATGCATCAAACAGAAACCTAGAGTTCTATTCAAAGAAATGCAAACATTCTTTATTACATTTTATTCGTCATTTAAAAAATTCAATTCGATCAATTTAGTTTTTTTCTTTTAAGTAACTTATATAAAAAAGATTATATAAAAATTCAATTGTTTCAATGCGCCAGCCCACTTTGGCCAAGATGGTTATCCATTTTATACGTGGGATGTGACATATGTAGAAGCGGGGTTCAAATCCCACTCCTTATACATACTTTCAGTTAATTCGGTTTTCGGAGAATTAAAAACCGAACAAACGGAATGTTGTATATACACATGTATGATGATGTGAATGCAGAATTTTAGACCTCTTCCAGTCCAGCAAAGTCCAAATAGCAGCTTTCAGTTAGTCTTCAAAGTGGTTTGCAGGAGGCACAATAGTTTTAGTTTCCTTTTTGTTGTTGTTGTTCTCTGGCATTATTATGTTTTATTTGTAACTAAAAAGTGCTAATGCACAGAGAGAGGGGCTATGCTTAAAATAAGGGAGTAAAAAACGCTGCAAGGAAAACTAAATATAGACAAAAAATTTCACACCATTGAACTTATCAAACTCAGTTTGGCCTTTCACATCTCTAATTCCATAATTCTTTTTGTTAATGTTGATCTCTAGTTCCATAATTCTTTTTTGTATGTTGATCTTGTTCTTGGTGGTGTTGTTGTTGTAACATAAAAACAGTCACATCTCATTGCCACCATTTTTTTTCCAAGAAAAAACAGAACCAAACAAAGCACAACAGCGTCAACAACATTAATTATTAGCAGTTTAGCATGGCAACATCAACAAGACCAAAAGAAAAATCTTTATCTTCACAATCATCAAGTGCAGGCAGGCCACCACAGGCCGTTAAATTTGCTCGTAGAACATCTAGTGGCAGGATCATGAGCTTGTCGCGGGACGATGATTTGGACATGTCTAATGAATTTTCAGGACAAAATGACTATATCAACTACACAGTTATGATGCCTCCTACACCTGATAACCAGCCTTCAGGACCCTCCTCGGATAATAAACCTGACGGGCCTAGCTCGTACGGAGGAACGAGCCGGTTTGCCCCTGAAACGCAGTCGCAACGAATGAGTAGGAGGATAGGAGAAGAGGAAGATAATTATGGTGGTAGTAGTCGTGATGGTGGTGGCAATAATGGCTCAAAGTTGGAAAGGAGAATGTCTATAATGAAATCAAATAATAAATCAATGTTGTTGAGGAGCCAAACGCAAGATTTTGATCATAACAGGTGGTTGTTTGAGACAAAAGGAACATATGGTGTTGGAAATGCATATTGGACAGAAGAAGACACATATGGTCCTGACATAGGATTGAGTATGTCAGATTTTATGGACAAACCTTGGAAGCCACTTACTAGAAAAATTAAGGTTTCCTCAGCTATTCTTAGCCCTTACAGGTACATAAATAACTTATGCATAAGTTTAGGCATAATAAGAGACTGATAGTGGGATGATTGAAATGTTTACATTTCTTGCATTTTAATGAATTAGAATTGCCCTTTCTAAAATGCAATGTAATCTTACCCGAATTGCACACCATGACAGATAAATTAGTTATTGGACAAATAGTTCAGTCTAATGTTCGTTTGTCTGTCTCCCCGCGTAAAAAGTCAGGAGGTTCAACTTATGGCAACTCCATTATTTAGGCACTTAGAAAATTGCCAACAATTGCCAACATCTATTAGTGCAAGTGTTGAGTAGTTTTGATTCCTGTAAGTAAAGTCTTGAGTTGGAATCTTATGTATGAAAAAATATGTGCTAAGAGAGTTCTACCTCCCTCATGGTCCATCCAGCTCGAACTCCATAATAGTTGATATCGATGTGATACCCGGCACATCAAATAAAAAGAAATTGTCAACTGTTGAGCTACTTATCTGTGCACCACAACTGCAATTTCAACAGATAATGATATATTTTGTTGTTATTTATACTGCCTTGCAAGATATAATAATCTGGTTTTGCTAACATAGGCTTTGTGTCTATGAACAGGATACTTATTGTCATCCGTTTGATAGTTTTATCTCTGTTCCTTGCATGGCGAGTCAAAAATCCTAACCCAGATGCAATGTGGCTTTGGGGTATATCTATCGTTTGTGAAATTTGGTTTGCATTTTCATGGCTACTAGACATTCTTCCTAAGCTCAACCCCATCAACCGAGCTACTGATCTAGCTGCTCTCCGCGACAAGTTCGAAAAGCCCTCTCCTTCCAATCCAACTTCACGGTCAGACCTTCCAGGTGTTGACATCTTCATCTCCACCGCCGACCCTGACAAGGAACCACCACTGGTCACTGCCAACACCATTTTATCAATTCTTGCAGTTGACTACCCAGTTGAGAAGATCTCAGGATACATTTCGGATGATGGTGGCGCCATACTCACCTTTGAGGCCATGGCTGAGGCTGTCCGCTTTGCTGAGGTTTGCTACATTCTTGACTCCTTGTGAATGCCTTAATTTGCAGATTGTATAACATATATATTACTTACATGCTCAGGTTTGGGTGCCATTTTGTCGGAAACACAATATTGAGCCAAGGAATCCCGATACTTACTTCAACCTGAAAACTGACCCTACCAAGAACAAGAAACGGCCTGATTTTGTCAAGGACCGTCGCTGGATCAAGAGGGAGTATGATGAGTTCAAAGTAAGGATCAATGGTCTCCCTGAAACTATACGAAAGCGAAGTGAGTCATATAACAAAAAGGAGGAGAGGAAGGAGAAAGCAATTGCTAAGGAGAAGAATGGTGGCCTGTTGCCAGCAGAGGGAGTCACTGTCCCTAAGGCTACTTGGATGGCTGATGGTACCCACTGGCCTGGCACTTGGCTAACTCCCACAGCTGATCACTCAAAGGGAGACCATGCTGGCATCTTGCAGGTGATCACACTTCATTCTTGATGCATATATGCTTATAGGATAATAGTTCGGTGAGCTGCGCTAACAATGCAGATTAAATCAGTATCTTTCACTCTAAGCGCATTGAATCCTTTCTGATGCTTAAATTCTTTGCTTCTCTATGCAACTTGTCAGATTCTGTTTACAATTCTTGAAACCTGAAGCTATTACTATGCAGATTATGACTAAGGTTCCAGAAAGTGATCCAGTGATGGGTCTTCCTGATGAGAAGAAATTGGATTTCACAGGAGTTGATATCAGGATACCAATGTTTGCCTATGTCTCGCGAGAAAAGAGGCCGGGTTATGACCATAACAAGAAGGCTGGAGCCATGAATGCCATGGTTAGAGCTTCAGCTATATTGTCCAATGGACCCTTTATACTCAATTTGGATTGTGATCATTACATCTATAATTCTCTAGCTATAAGGGAAGGAATGTGCTTTATGATGGATAGAGGTGGTGATCGTATTTGCTACATCCAATTTCCACAAAGATTTGAAGGGATTGATCCGTCTGATAGATATGCCAATCATAATTTTGTCTTCTTTGATGGTAATGCTCAAAATTAAGGTTCCATCATCTCTATAAATTTCTTATGTTGGCATATAGCAGTTTCCACTCAGCTCTTGTCCTGAACAATATCTTGCTGCAAAACAGGAAGTATGCGAGCACTTGACGGTCTTCAAGGTCCAGTGTATGTAGGAACTGGGTGCATGTTTAGGAGATATGCACTATATGGGTTCCTTCCACCAAGGGCAAATGAGTACTCGGGAATTTTTGGCCAAGAAAAGTCTAAGGCTCCTCACGTTCAGGCTCAATCGGATGATGAATCAGAAACGCAGCCCCTGACTTCGCATCCTGACTTGAACCTGCCAAAGAAGTTTGGGAGTTCAGCTATGTTCAACGAATCCATAGCCATAGCAGAATACCAAGGACGGCCTCTTGCTGATCATGTTTCAGTTAAGAATGGGAGGCCTCCTGGGGCATTGCTGGCGCCTCGTCCTCCACTAGATGCACCCACTGTTGCAGAGGCAGTTGCTGTCATTTCCTGCTGGTAATTGCTCTGTTGATTTTCCTTCTCCAAATTTGTACGATCATTAGTCACATCTGTACTTTCTTTTCTTGGACTTACATTATGTCTCAAACTTGCATGAAGGATTCTTGATATTGTTTGAACATAAAGATTTTGTCAAATGGCTTTTTAAAAACTCAGTTGTGGTTACTTATTTGGGGCACAGGTATGAGGACAAGACGGAATGGGGGGAAAAGATAGGTTGGATTTATGGCTCAGTAACAGAAGATGTGGTGACAGGATACAGGATGCACAACCGCGGTTGGCGGTCTGTATACTGCATAACAAAGAGAGATGCCTTCCGTGGCACAGCACCAATCAATCTTACTGATCGTCTTCACCAGGTGCTTAGATGGGCTACTGGTTCAGTCGAAATATTTTTCTCTAAAAACAATGCCTTTCTAGCAAGCCGGCGCCTGAAGTTCCTACAGCGTATTGCTTACCTTAATGTTGGCATCTATCCTTTCACTTCTTTCTTCTTGGTGACTTACTGCTTCCTGCCAGCACTTTCCCTCATCTCAGGAAACTTCATTGTTTCATCCCTCAACATTGCTTTCCTTTTGTACCTCCTTATCATTACCATAACATTAACTCTCCTCTCCCTGCTAGAAGTAAAATGGTCAGGAATAGAGCTAGAGGAGTGGTGGAGAAATGAGCAGTTTTGGGTAATTGGAGGCACTAGTGCTCACTTTGTTGCTGTGCTACAAGGGCTTCTAAAAGTAATAGCTGGTATTGAGATCTCTTTCAAGTTAACCTCAAAATCTGCTGGAGAAGATGAAGATGATGCTTTTGCTGATCTATATATGGTCAAATGGACAAGTCTCTTTATAATGCCATTAGCTATCATACTTTGTAATCTCATTGCAATTGTTATTGGGGTATCAAGGACAATATATAGTGTTTTACCACAATGGGGTAAGTTGATTGGAGGATGCTTTTTCAGTTTCTGGGTATTGGCTCATATGTACCCTTTTCTTAAAGGGTTATTGGGGAGGAGAGGAAGAGTGCCAACAATAATATATGTCTGGGCAGGCATTCTCTCAATTACAGTGTCTTTGCTCATGATATCAATTGATCCGCCTAGCGATACTTCCAGTTCCTCTGGTGGAAATGTTCAGATATAGTTACAAGGAATTAGATACCTACGTTAAGGTACTCATAGATTTTTGTGCTTTTCTCTTCTTTTTTTTTTTCTGTATTATGGGTTACTTGAATTTTAGAGACGTGCTCAATCATTTATTTTTTATGAAGATACTGTGACAAGTACACTGTAGAATCATTTCATCTAATTGCCAGTAGAGAACACATGTAGCATTAGACAACTGGTCTTCTCTCTGTTCCCAAATTTCTGCTCTAAAATTATACAAATTTGCGCCGTTCTATTTTTCAAATGCAAGATAAAATATTATGAATATCAATGAACAAATGGCACTGCCACACTGTTCCAAGCAATGAAAATACTAACTAATCATGGCAGAAACTCGCGCATCCGAACAGGCCTTTTTACAGCATTTGTAAAACCCTGCATGCATAAGGAGAGGAGGAAGTTGGCATCAGCAACCATGGACCATGGTAATATTTAGAGCATAAGTAGCTGATTTTTTATTTTGCCTTTCATACTATGATTGGATGATTGCCATCTCAAGAAACTAGCACAATTTTGTTCTTGATACCAAAAATGAGCAGGTTGGAGTGATTCATAGGTTATTTAACATTTATAAATATAATAAAAAAATTTTCAATTTATAGCCATAATACCTACATTGTTTTAGCACAAATCTGCTCAATCATCATCTATGAATGTTGTGTATAACCATCATTATTATGCTAATAATTTAACATTTATATGAATGATGATTGAAGCCTTATGACTAACTCACCTCATTGAACTTAAATAGCACAGGACGCAAATCTCTTTCTAAGGTGGTCGTCTTCTGTACACCAATATCTGTATTCTGAGAACTTTTATCACTCACTTTCCTAAATCTGGTTTGACAGTAAAAATATAGATCAGAATTAAAAAAGGAGAAATTTCAAAAAAAAAAAAAAAAAAAAGAACTAGAAAGGAGAACATGCAAAACGTTAATTGTTGCCAGAGTAACCTGGAATGTTAAGTGCTTGTGCATTATCCTAAAAGTGAACATCTAAAATGATGGCACAAAATAAACATATGTTTACCTGTCAAAAAAGCTGGTTGAACCAGTACAAGGTTTCTTTGGATTTCCTGGGGATTTTAGTTTCATTTTAGATGTGGAACTTTTACTACAATCTGAGTTTGATGACATTGTTGAGCCACCAGGTTTACATTGCTGTTGATTTAATAAGTTATTTCTGGTTTCAAGTTTACAATTAAATAAAGATGAACGAGCATTATCAAACTGCGATTCGCTGTCCATTCTGTCTGCTAATTTGAAGTTTTCTTTACTGCCCCCATCTGTTAAATGTACTGATCTGCTTACTTGCAAAATCTTTTCTTTCTCAACCTGAAAATTAGATTTATTTTAAAAATTCCAGAAAGAAGCATATCAAAGAAAATTTCATACAGGGATAAAGAAAATGTAATTCCTTTAAATGTTCCCTATGATTTTTGGATATACAGTGATTCATCATTAAACCAACATTTGAAGATAAAAGCGTTACAGTCTATATTACTCACCTCATGAACTAGAAGTTGTTTCACTGCTAAGGGAAGTACATAATGACCAGAATTATTGCCCTGTTTATTTCCAGAAAAATGATACAGCAAGAATGTGAGATACCAAAAAAATTGTTAGGGGGTGAACATAATCTAGTTGTAAATGAAAAGCTGAATGGAACTGATGAAATTCGATTTTAGGTCTAATTTGGTTACTATTCTATAAAATTCCCAGTTGGCAGGTCCCAATTTGAAGAACTGTAAACCAAATAACCAATGTAAATGATTTCTTTTGATATTTTGAAATTTAAGCTTCTCATCAACCATAAATGAATTGCCATAAGTTTTAATCAGTAACAGAAACCAGACCGAAAACATTGGATCTGTTTTCTGACTTTGGAGCTTTCTCCATAGGTCAGATAGTATTCAAAGAAAGAGTAAATTTTTCAGTTGATAAAAATCTCGTTTTTGATTAAGCCCAAGTGTAATCCTAGAGGTATATATAATCTCTAATGAAATGTCTACCAACCTTAAAGTTAATGAAGTCACAAATGGGAGGATCGAAAGAAAGTGATGAGGCATCTGCTGCAAGTTCATGGGTAGAGGAAAGAGGATCGGATTTTACATTCTTGTATGTTACAGAATAGAATACCATAGTGCTCACTAACTGAGCCAGATCATTCTTCTCTTTTTGTGATAGTAAATGCAATGCCACCTGAGATGGAAAATTAAACAATATGAGACCACATGTATAACCAAAAATAAGAATTGTCCTTGGGAGAGAAAAGGGAGATATAAACAGGACACAAATATAAATAAGTAAAAAAGTGGAATAACAACTATAGAAAAATATAATGACAGTAATAATTTCATAGGAACTTACAATATGTTACATTGTTGTTATTCACACTAATCATGGAAGCAGTGAGGACAGTAAAAGCACATCATAGCATTCGCTCAGCAAGAATTACAACTTTAGCATTTGAATTAACCAACACACTATTGAGTAAATGATGGTGAAGAATAGAAGATTGAGATTGCCGAGCTCAGACAATTTGTTGCTTCAGAAGCAGATAAAAAGCTTGCTTAAATTTGTTTCTTTTTCCTCTGTTACAAAGGTTGGACTTTTTGCAGGACCATAGCCTATTGAAACATTGTTTTTTATCACCTTTTTTTGTAGAACTTTGACCAAATAGGATTAAAATATAAGAACGTTTGTAAAAACACAAATTTGCACACCAAACTAAAGAAATATCCAAATATATGTAAGCAAATTACCGGCCTTAGAGTTGAAGGTGACAGAATATGTAATAAAGGTGAAATTGAATCTTCTACAAGGGATTTAATTGACAGATGTCTTGAAATAAATGGTGGCATTTTGTTTTGCCAAGACCTTAAAATATCTGTCTTTTCCATCAACGTTGTTCGATATCTGCATGTTTACACATACATAATAATAAGGAAAGGTAACATGTTTGGCAACAAGTACTAGCTAACGCAAAGGTTGAGTCAAAGATACCTTTGATAGGACTTTGGCCACTCAATATTTGGTTTTTGAACTTGGGCTACAAGATGGTGCACAATCATTGCAAGATAAGGCTGATAAGCTGCACCAGAAAAATGATAAAATAGTTATACGAAGCTAATTACTTGAACACTTAAACATTGAGAAAGTGTTACAAAAGTGAAGGCTATTGCACATATGTACCATGAAGAGGCATTTGCTGGGTACGCATAATATATTGGTTTATTAGATCAGAAACTCCGAGACTATTGATGCACTTGACCTGCCAAAAACATAAGTTAAACATCCTCTTATAATAGTCAATTAGCTAAAAAATTGCTGTATATATGCGGTCAAGGCTTACTGTCTTTTGCATCAGAGGATCGTGATAATGGAGCTGCAAGATGTTCTCATGAATTCCATCAAAAATCACATCATAATCACCACTGCATATTCAAAAAGCATTTAAGCTAGAGAGCCAAGGACATAAACGGAGGAAGAACATATGAACTTCACAAGAATTAATTACCGGTTAGATACAAGGGAGTGCAAAAAGTTAAATTCACTGGACAGGCTGCCAGTACTAGATTTTCTCTCCTGCTTCATTTTTCTCTTTTGGAAAATCTGCAGAGAGAACAGTAAGTTCACATATAAAGATGATGGAAAGGGACCATTAAGAAACTTCCAGTGGAATCTTATCTTTCATATCACCTCTTTCCAGATATCATAAATATTTTTAGACATGTCCTTTTGGCCAACCAACTGAGCACCAATCTCCAGCTGAGGGACCAGCAAAATTGGTCATTGTCAGTCAAGCAAAAGAAGCACAAGATCACAGTTTATTCACGCAAACATAGACAGGGAACAGATAAATAGGTGGGAATTAGTGAACGGCAGCTTAGAAAATATGAAGGTGTTATTGACAACAATATTATCACATCAGAGGCTTACCACATGAAGAGCTTGTTTCTTCTTGTTGAGAAACTGGAGGGTGTTCAAACATGAGCGTATATCACATTCTAAAAATTTAAATAAAAATAGATGAGCGGATACACTAGGAAATTCATACTATGAAGTATGAATTGATTCTAACAAGCATTTCTGATTCTGAAATATAATGTATATCTGGAATATATAACATTCATTATTTTATCAAAAACTCCCAACAGAAGAAAATATAACTCACCAGTGTAATCTGCCAGAGCAGTGAGTGCAATGGAACTCACTTTCATTCCCTCCTTGTTACAGATAAATTTGAGCCTACAATGACACATTTTCAGAGATAAAATTTAACAACGAGAGTACTGGCAGAAACAAAATTACCAACTTAAAAATGTTGTGACTATGAAAAATATTGTTAAAGACAAACATCACCTGTTTACCACACGATTAACTGTTGGTTGAACAAATACATGAACCCTGACAACAGAAACTATTTGTGAGCACAATAATCTCAATAAATTTAAAATCACAAATAAATAATAGAAATAATGAAAAGAAACATACATTTTATACTCAAAACAACATATAAAGAATAGTGTCTTTATCCAATTTCAAAATTGGATCACCTTGCCTAACATATCATAATATGTCCCAGCTCTGATTCGACCAAAACCACGATTTAAAAGACATGTAATATAAAGCTTACTTTAAACTCAGGTTCAAAATTTATAGTACTATGTTACACAATGCCAAAATAAAACACGTTCAATTCTCATTTCTCCTATTTTTGAAAGAATTTGAGAGAACTAGACTTGCATTTGCTAACCTTCTAGAATTTAGAAAAAGAATGTAACAATTATACTAGAAGGACTTACATTGCAACCTGACGTAATGGTCTCAAGACAGGTGCATACAGATCATTGCATATGCAAATTACCTGCAGAGAAAGCCAGCTTAGTATGACTTGCAAAGGGTGATAAAGAAAAATACAGATATTACCAGATAAATCATGTACAATATCAAACTTACAGGTCTTGAAAGTGACACTGTTTTACGCCCCTTTTTTGCAGATGTCCTTCCTGATTGATCTCCTCTAGCAACATTTTCCTTCCCAGTATTTGACTTCCTTTCAGCAGAAACCTACTTAAAAAAAATGACTGATATGATAGGTGATACAAACCATAGAGCTAAAATTAATGGTACCTTTAAAAAACGATGTGATGTAACTGATGATTCAATGCAGAATAAGAATAAACAAGGAATTTCTGCCTAAAATGCTCAATTCTATGATTCTTAAGACCTGTCAATGTCTTCTAAGGAAACACAACTAAAGCAGATGAAAAACATGTTTCTTGAGACAATAATGATGCAACAGATGCTTCATGAAGAACTTTCTGCAGAAGTACATGAAATGCATTGACCTGATACTAGATTATGAATCAAAAAAGAAAACAATACAAATGGTCCTGGTGTAATCGATTTGAGAAGAGAATTCTGAAACAGCAAAGTGTCCGAACGAGGACACTAGAATCAGAAGAATTACAATTTTTGTTAAGCAACGCAATTATTCAACAGACAAGAAAAAAAAGGCAAGAAGGACAGCTCCAAGTTCATTTCATTAAAAAAAAAAAAAAAAAAAAACATCACGGATATACCATCTTTAGAATAACCTCTACTGCACCTTTGCCATCACCAAGAGCTCCATCTATTTCATCAATCACCTAATAAACATATATTAATTAGTCATCCAGGTGCAATATTAGGAAAGAGAAAGTGAACATGGAAAAACATAACTGACCAAACACTTGGGCCTTGAGTCAGCCATTACAGAATTCATCTGAACCACATCGAGGATTTTAGCTTCAATGGTAGATGAGGACCTATCATCACTAGCATTAACCTACATAGATCCGAACTCTTAGTGAGAATATGGAAACAGCCTTTAACATCATACAAATATGAGCTTTTAACTTAACATAAATATAACAAATTCCATGTAATAAAGAGGTAAAGAAACTGGCATAACGGTAAACAGTTGAAAACCAAGAATCTGTGGCCTTAAGTAATCAAGATTGTGTGTGTGTGTTTGTTTGTGCTTACATGTCCAACAGTCCAAGTACAATTTAAAAGTAAGCAACAAAACCTCCACAACTCGATATCCACAATGCTTAGCAGCTACATGTGCAAGAGTTGTCTTTCCAAGACCTGGGGAACCACAAAGTAAAAGGATCTGCAATATCCATAAGACTTTGTTACTGATGATTTTCGCTTCCAAAAGTTAGTTACAAATGAACGATAAACAGAACTAGAAAATACAAAAAACTATAAGGCTTCATCATTGTAAAGTAAAATTCCATAGGTTTATTAGCGATGCAAATGCAAAAATAATTTCACCATTTAATCCCCAAACCCCACAAAGAAGAAAGAAAAAGTTAAATGGATTCAAAATCTGACAGCATAAAGTGAAAAGTTCTGTAAAAGACAGATGATTTTCCACCTTGTAACATACATGAAATTTAGAAAGACTGTTTGTATGGGTATCAAGACAACATGGTGAGAAAGACTGATCCCTTGGACTTCACCACAAGTTAATAAGACCGTGGAGGTGGCCCTTCTACTAGCTGGCTTATTAGATCACAAATTCAGCTTTGAAGGAAAGCAGAACAAAATTTTAGTGTTGAGTCAGAGTAGTCTTGATTCTCACTTGCAATGTGTTAGTCAAAAGTAGTAAGGTAACTCAGCACTAGGGGTATAACTGAGTCAAGCTGACTTGCTAGCTACTCGGAATCAATTCGGAAAAAATTTAAAATTTACTCGATTATAGTTGAGTCGAGCTCGAACTCCTAATTATGTGACTCGGTAAACTCAATATCGTAATCGAACCTTATTGAGCTTGTACATTTTTACCATTTTACCCATTTATTTTAATATAATTATAAATATATCTTATCGAACCGAGTCGAGTTTGAATATTTTAAAATATATATTTTTAAAAATTTTATGTAATTTATCGAGTTGAGCTCGATTATATGAATTATTTAATCGAATCGAGTTCGAGCTTAAAAAAAGCTCAATCAAATTCGAGTTGATTTTGAGCTTCGAGTTTGAAAGTCAAGTCGAGCTCGAACTTGACAATATGTCGACTCAACTCGACTCGATTACACCCCTACTCAGCACCTCAGCCCCTTTGCCAAGAAAAGCTATAGGACATTCCTTGATGAATTTCCATCACATTGAATAAATCAAGCAAAAGTAAAGATGTTGCAAGGACCATTGGGTAGAAATTTTATGCTAAGGACCTGCTTTCATCTCCAAAAACAATGTCCACTGGTTTGCCGAGTTTACATAATGTATGTGGATTTTGGTCACAAAAACAATTAAGGAGATGAAACATGGACATGGTAGCTAATTTGTTATGAACAACTATCGAATAAAACACTACATTGTATGAAGAAGTTAGAAGAAACTAACAGTTATAACGTGTCACATGATAATAGAGTTAAGATTACATGAATAGCAGGTGATCTCTTAGCAACAGTTGTGATACCCGTATGAGGATTGGTATCAGTACTATCATAAAAGATTAAAAATTTTCTAGCCTTAACAATCGAGCTTGATTTCCATTTAAGCATGGTGGTTTTGCAATTTTGATTATGAAGATCATAGGCATTGTTTGACAGTACATGCACAACAACTTACTACAAATTCACAGGAGAGAATGCTGAAGTAACAAACTACAATCTTGACAACCATGAACAATCTTGGAAAATTCATTGTTCTCAAATTTAAAATTCATTAACTTGCACATTATTAATGCATGAGAACATGTGAAGTGGCAGTAAATGATATACATGAACTTAAAAACATGTTTTTGGAACTCCAATTTCTATTTTGAACAAGCTTTATCTGACCTTCTGTTCCGGTGGACCAGTAAGCCTGGACTTCTTGCTGCATAAGTCCTGAATTCCATTCAGATTACTGTTTGCAGTATCCAAATTGTTAGAATTCCTAAAATTTCCATTGGTATGTCCATGACCTCTTGTCCTTCTTGGAAAAGCTGAATCAGAAAATTTTTGATTCTGAGAAACGGAGGAATGGCGTCTCAAAGAAGACAACACGTCATCTGATGTACTCCTAATTTCAGATCCAAAAACACAAGAATCCCATTGTTTCAACCATAGGAGAACCTGTAACAGATCAGTAATCTAGAATTTAAGCCAAAAAAAAAATTATCCAACTGAATTTCGACCTCACAAGTATTGCTCTCAAAAGATTGTAGTTTGAAAGCTTAACATACATACCTCACGGTTTGTCTGCTCATCACTAAGGAGCTCAGTAAATGAATTTGGAGCGTATTTTTCCACCCAGAGTTGTTCATGCATCACTTCTGTTCCAGTGTGAACCACATCAGCTTGATCTTCAGAACTAGCTTGCAAGGCCTTCAGCACCACAAAAAACAATGCATATAAAATCATATAACGTGGAACTTTTCATTGTTATTGCAAAATATTGTACACAGGAGGTACTCTAATCATGCTTCAAAAAAAAAAAAAAGTACTCTAATCCCCACCCAACTGTATTACCACAAGAGCTAAATCCCAATAAATTACCAGTAACACCAACTATAACATTTGCTACCACACAAGAAAATTAGATCAGTTTGCATAATAAATTTATCAGCAGGTAATAATCATAAAATATCCAATGCAAAGCTCTCACTTAATCAGTACATCTACACTAAAAGGGCAAAGTATGGCCCTTGGGGTTTAAAACTTCTTAGCACATTTTGTACACTTTCCCAAATATGTACACATAGAGATGTCATTGAACAATCCATAGACATAGTGTTCAGAGGGCTATATATGCAAGATGAGTTGAATTTTTGGTTAACACTACATTGCAATTTTTTGGGAAAAAAGAAACTTAATTTTGCATTCTTGAATGTTATTGTACCTTGGTGAAAGCCTCTTGCTCCAGTTTTTGCAAAAGAACACTGACAGGCTCCAATATGAGACCTGCAAATTGAATAATAGGTTGCAGATATATTAATTTCAATAAGAGTATGTTTTGAAAGCCTAAGATACTAGAATAACTGAATTCTACTTTTAGTCAATTCTTGTGTTGGGATAGATTATACTCTCTGTATTTCAAACTTTTCAATCTAAAATATAAAAGCATTTTGAAAGAAATGAAATTATGCAAAAAATGACATGATTTTGCAAGAATTTAATTAAATTGAACTATTGCACTCTGAACAATATCAGAAACTAAATGATTATACCATTTGAATGCGATTTCAAATCCAATTTCTTCGATCTCTCTTCAGTCTCCACTCTACATATCTTAGCATAAACCCTATCACCACCACTAGGCGCAGTCACCGGAATAAAATCGCCGTCAATCTCTGACACATATCTCGATATGAACCTCTCTTCTTTCTCAACAGCAACTTCCGCTCTCTCTATCTCCGGCGGCGGTCGGAGCCAGTCCTCGTCAGTCTCCTGTTCAACATCGTCGATTTTACTTCTTTTCTCATCAGATATTACAATATTAACATCTTCATCGTTAGGTGAGTCAGGACCGTCAGATCGGAGTCGCTTACGTGGTGGCGGTGGTGAAGGTGAGTGAGGAGGTGATTGTTGCTGTTGAGGTGGTGGTTGGAGGTCTTCATCGGGCGGGTAAGGATAGGAGTAGTTATCAGATTGGTCGTCTTCGTGAAAATGGGAGTTGCATTCGAGCCATTCGAGCTCGTCTGGGTTAGGGATGTCCATATCGATGTCCATTTTCTTTACTTTTTGGGTGCTTGGGTTAGAGATGGATCAGTGTGTTGGATTGGCTTGTGCGAGAGGAAGAGCGGCGGGTGAGGTTTCAGTGTTTTTGGCGGGAAAAATGAACAGCATAAACGCGCCAAAGTAGCCTGCTCCTTATTCCCATATTGCCACCCCAACTTTTTACTCCGATATATATCTATTAAAATAAATTAGTTACCTTTGCTTAAAAAAAAAAATATTCGTTATCTTTAAAATTATATATAAAAATATATTGGAAATATTAATATTTAGTTTTTTTAAAATAATATAATAATAATAATAATATAAATTGAAAAATTTCTAGAGTGACTTTGGTTTTTATTTACTTTATTTTCACTTTACTTTTATCATTATTGGATGAGAGTGTATTAAATCATCCAATGATAGTTATTAATAAAATAAACTTTACTATATAAAAAACAAAGTAATCATAGACTACACCTATAAATTGTGATTAAATACTAATTTAACCATTCCAATGAACATTTTCTTAAAAGAACTAAAATATAAAATAAAATGAAAAAATAAATTAACTAAGCTACTTATGTACTATTTTGAAAAAAATACGTTAAGAGTTAAAAAAAATCAAAATTTTAACTAAATATCATTTTTATAAAATATTATTGGAAAATTCTTGGGTAACTTTTATTTTTGATATACTTTGTTTTTACTTTAGTTTTATCATCATTAGATAGTAATGTGTTGCATCATCCATAATAATTATTAACAAAATAAAATTTAATCTGTAAAAAATAAAATAATCATAGAAAGCATCTTATTGGAAATTAATTGAACTTAAATAATTTTTTAATTTAGTATAAAATATAATTTTTATTTAACTTTTATATAAATAATGGTTTAAAGGGTAAAACTAAATTTTTTATTTATTAACTAATTGTGTATCATTATTCATAGCATTAAAAAAGATTAGTTGTGTGCATCATCGTATTCAAGAGAATTAAAGTAAATAATACAATTTTAATAAAAAGTATTTGGGATAAGTATAAAAAAGTGTTATGTGAGTTAGCACTTTTTCACTTTTATGCTTTTATGATTTCTTTAGTAATATTTTAATATTTTGTGATATTTACCGTTAGCAAATTTGAGTCAAACTCACTAATACCATTAATTGTGATAACGCAGATGCCGTTGTAAATGTTGACATTAACATTCATATCAGCACGTCAACATCCACGCCGACAATCACATTAACACGTAAGCATACATGTCATTTATAGTTAATAGTATTAGTAATTTTGACTTAAATGTGCTAACGGCTGATATCATAAAATATTGAAGTATTACTAAAAAAATTACATAATAAAAAAGTGAAAAATGCTAAATTTCATGGTATTTTTTTAAGTTATCCCAAAATATTTTGAAAAATCATCATTTTAAGAATTGAAGAAAATCGTACATCTTCTTCTTCAAAAAAAAAAAAAGAAAATCGTACATCAAAAAATAATACATTAAATTATAAGCACATGAAAGTTACATGTGTATAATTTTTCAAAATGATAATCCATGCCTGGTCAACATTATTAAATGTGGCACGACCGTTAAATCCATTTTTTTTCAACATTATTTCAAAGTTTTTTTTTATTCATGTAATAATTCTCATTTGTACTAATTTTTTACTTTTTAGAATGCATACGCCATTAATTTGCGGGGAAAAAAAGGTCAAAGGTGGCATCGAGAGATATCATGGGTAAAATGATGAGGTGGAAGTTAAAGTGCTTAGGTGGAATGGTTGATATTATCGGGAGTAAGCTTCGTCTGGATTAGAATATGTTATGTTGAAAATAAAATTTAAAAAAAAAAGTCAAAATTGTTGTCCTAACTTCATGTATTTTTAGGCAAAACTTAATTTTTTTGTCCTTTTAATTTTGATTTTTTTATTGAACCACCATTTTTTAATTTTATTTTTTTGAAACCTTATACTTATAATTTTTTTTATTGAGTCCTTATAGTTTTTATATTTTTATATATTGAATTCTTTTGTTAAAATTTCAATTGCTATATTTTAATATTATATTTGATTAAACCTTTATAAAATATATAATTGACTTTGACTTATTATATTTTTAAATTACACTAAATAAATCCTCACAAGTTCCAATTCTTATCCATTTCAATCTTTATTTTTAAATTTTTTATCTTAATTATTAAAATCTTAAAATACATATTCTTTCATTATTTTCTTATATAGTTAAATTATAGGTCATTTATTTATAATAAATGTCTATTAATAAAAATATATATAATCTTAAAAATATTTCAAAATATGTATAATAGAAATTCAATATATATATATATATATATATTATAAATATTTTTTTATCTATTTTGATTTAAAATATTTTAATTAATAAGTAGCATTTTTATACCTAATTAATAAATATTTAATTTCAGTAATATTTTTTACTAAAGCTACCAAATAAATTATTACGAATTTAAATCATCATTTCTTATCTAATTTACCTTTAAGTCACTTAGTTATACTTGAAGACTTCTTTAATTTGGTGAACTAAAACTTTCATAAGTAATATTACTTATAAAAATATTAAATAATATTATAAATATTTTTCATATTTTTGCTAATTGATAAATAAATTTAATAAATAAAAATATTTGTATCTTAATTATATGTGTGAACTATTGTAGGTAAGGTTACATGACCTAATTAATAAATATGTTATTTCGGTAATATTTTTTACTAAAACAACCAAATAAAACTATTATGAATTTAAAGCATTATTTCTTATCTAATTTACCTTTAAGTCACTTAGTTATACTTTAAGACTTCTTTAATTTGGTGAACTAAAACTTTTATAAGTCATATACTTATAAAAATATTAAATAATATTATAAATATTTTCATATTTTTACCAATTGATATATAAATTTAATAAATAAAAGCATTTGTATCTTAATTATATGTGTGAATTATTGTAGGTTTAAGGTTACATGAATTATACAATATTTGATTAATAATAAATTTGGTTAGTATAATTTTTTATTCATTAAATTTTTAAATTTTAATTAATGATAATCTGAAATTTAAATTTATCATGTGTTAAAAAGTTGCATCAATTACATATTTAAATAGAATTTTAAATTAGTAAAACCACAAATTTATTAATCTGTTTTGCATACTAATAGCTAGCTAAAATATTTTTGAATAAAAAAAATGTTTGTTATATATATGTGTGTATATATATATATTCTATTTAAATTATCTTTTTATAATGGACCCGATGTATTGATACAAAATTTAAATGATAATTAATCTATACAAAACAATGAAAGGAAAAGATAAGGGTATGAGAGGAAAAAATGAAAAAAAAATGAGAAAAGAAGAAGATAAGACAAAAAAAAAAAAGAGAAAATAAAAATTAAAAAAAAAAAAGAGGAAAAGGAAAAAAGAAGGAGATAA
>CATIWK010397362.1:0-15641 GCA_949634005.1 Mallotus japonicus
TCAGTTCTGGATATGTTTCGGCAGTGCTCCGTAACCCTAGATCTCGGAACACTTAAAGGGTTTCTGTTAATTTGGGGGAAAGGTATTGATAACATGTGGGAACCGGTTATGGAAGAAATTCAATAAGGGATTTTAGGTGGATTACTATAGAAGATGAAAAAACTAGTGAAGATGGAACGACTATAACCATACCAGAGAGGATTCATCTCTAGAGAGCACTCCTTTGTTTCTCTTTATTAGACAATTGACCTCCCCCCTTGGCATATGTTGCTTGTTGTAATAGGTTTCTGCTTTACTAAAAGTATTTATAAATTGTATTTTTAGCAAAATTAATACATCAAAATGATCAATTTAATTATAAGTTAGGTGATAAATCCACAAGATGTGTTTAAGTTTAAGAGGTTGCAAATACAATAAATTAATATGTATGATTAAAAAAAATTGTTGTTGTCACCTATATGTATGATTAGAAAGAAAACACTCATAAAATTAAACAAAATAGACATTCAATTATATGACTTTGGCAAATTTTCGTACGAAATTTGGCTTGAGATGTGTTATGTGTTTGGCCGAATGCCACAACTAGTTCTAGTGGTCCTGAGATGAAGTCTGCATCAAAATGATATATAGTACCGTTCAATAGCTCAAAAATTCATAAATGGTGAAAGAAATGTCTACCTTATCACCTCAAAAATGTACTATTATATAGCAATGTTGGATGTTCTTTAGTGAGGATGCTCACGTGGAATGTCTAGCCGAGACTTATATGGATTAGGTTGAGAGATAAAAATCTAAATATATATTTCGTAAAATTTAAATTATTTTTTATTTAGTCAAATAGGAAGCATTTTTCTTCTCGTATTTGTAATCAATTCGTGAATAATATAAAAAAATTTTCTTTCAATTGTATTTAAATTTTTTTTTCTTTAGTCTTATATTTTCTTTTAAGCTCGTGTCAAATGCAAATGAACTAATTAATGTCTAATGTGTTACATATATAGTCCACAATTTTATTTTATTTTTTTTTACAGAATATTCCATTTGTTATTTTCAATATCTATCATCTTACATGGTTACAAAGGTCGACTTCTCGATGGTTAAGATTTAGATTCTTATGTTTAAATTTTATTGTATTAGTCAGGATTGCAATGATATTAGTGATGGTTTTGTGCACGTCTTATTATTTCCAATATGTTGAAAGAAATATCTAGATTTTTTTAATATAAAACGTATGTTAATTCAATTGCATTAAATTTAAAAAGTAAAAAAATTCAAAT
Source organism: Mallotus japonicus (assembly GCA_949634005.1). Taxonomy (NCBI): domain Eukaryota; kingdom Viridiplantae; phylum Streptophyta; class Magnoliopsida; order Malpighiales; family Euphorbiaceae; genus Mallotus; species Mallotus japonicus. Next base: position 1,278 of record CATIWK010397362.1, read on the forward strand.
TTTTTAAATAAGAGCTATATATATATATATATATATATATATATATCCATACACATGAAGGGGAGGGACATACAAAATTACAAAAAAGTCTTCACTCATTATTATATAAAAATTGAATAATTTAGTTATTTATTAATATAAATTAAATTAAATTAATTAAAATGTAATTCTAATTCAATTAAAATATATTTCTTATTCTGATTAGGTTAATTTTTATTTTATCTCTAATAAAAATTAAATTAATTAAAATATAATTTTAATTATATTAGATTACTTAATAAAAAATTAATAATTACTAAATTATTAAATATAATAAAATTGTATCATATTCAAAATTTCAGTTTGATTCGATATTTTTTTCGTTATGGCTTAAATACTGGGCTGCTATATTCTATTTGAATGGTGTCTTGTTGCTTGAGAATTTCTACCATTCATCAATTGGAATATTTGTAGGAGCAAATACAAGATCCCCAGGAAGGAAGGAAAAAAAAAAAAAGGAAATAAAGGGGACAAGTCCGAAAATACTAAGCAATACAGACAGGCAATAGATTGATTCAGATCGACCTGTTCTAAAAAAATTGAAATGATAATGATATAGGTGTTGCTATGAGAAGGGACAAGAAGTGATATGTATATATATCAATGGTTTGCTTAGGTTGGAATTTTTTTCCACTCCAACTTAATAAAAACTAAGAATTGCTTTTTATTTTCACCGGTAGAAATTGAAGGTGGGGAATTGGAACTAGATCTTCGGGTGATATTATAGAAATTTAACTGCTAAATCAAACATTATTAATAATAAAATTATAACTAAAATATTAATTTAATAGTTATTTTTTAAAAAATATTAAGTTAATAGCTATTTTTTAAAAAATATTTTAAAATATAAAATTTAAATTATATTATCAATTTAAAAATTAATTTTTATTAAATTTGAAAAATAAAAATTATTTTCTATCATGTACTATATAAGTTGATTTGATTTTTATTAATAATAAAAAAATGATATCAAATGTCTGCCTTCTTCTCAAAAAAAAAAAAATGTCTGCCTAATTGGCCAATAGTAATCATCAAGACATGCCCACAATGCCCAAAAACCAAAGAAAAGAAAGGGCCTTATCATAAACAAGGCTAGTGGAGAAATGAAACAAGTGCATCACTTCAATCTGAGTAGGAATTCCACCAATTTCAAAGAAAGTGCTTCTTCAATTAATTTTATATGCTTGTGTTTTTATTAATTTGTAGCATAAATAATTATTAGTCCATTTTCATTGGAACCATAAGAAATTGGGTAAGAAAGAAAGGTGTGTGGGTGTGAGCTATATGTTAATTTGCTAGTTAAGCACACTTTTAGATGGATAGACCAAAGTGATAATTAGCAACCAATTTTGACTAATTTTCCCTTTTCTTTTAATAATCTTTAGAAGTGCTCAACTAATTGTGTTTTTTTTTTCCAATCTTTTTACATTTTCATGATTCTATCTAGTGCAATAACATTTCTTTTTCTAAAAAATAATAATATTTTTTGAGCGAAAAGATAGTAATATTATAAATTATTAATATTGCTTGTATTTTATCCAAATTAAATGATATGTTTTTTGTATTTTTTAATTTAATGTTTTATATGTGAACTTTCTTTTCCTTAGGTTGTCACCATCAAATTCATATTGGCATACCATAGTACAAAGCAACCAAGATAAGTTCAATTGATATTCTTTAAATATATTGAAAATTTTCAAAATGTAGTGTACAATAGATTAAGGATCTGTTTGGTTCAGCTATTTATAGTAGCTGATAGCTGGTATAATTTATTTTTGAAATATAATTATATATATATATATATAATTTTTTATATTCTTATAATATTTTTTATTATGTAAATTATTTAAAAATGTTATATAGTAATAAACAATAATATTTTATTAAAATTAATGATTGAAATTATTTATAAATGAGCTTTAAAATATATTTTTTTATATAAATTTTAAAAAATTATAGGTATAAATATTATAATTATTTCATTACTAATTATAATTTAAAATAATATAATTTTATTATGAATTATAAAAATTAATTACATACATCTAATTTAATTAATTATTTATTATTAGTTGTTTTTAATAAGGATATAATAGTTCAAATTAAAAATAAATATAAATCAGATATAAGTTGATGGGAAGAGCTAATCAAATTTTTAGTTGCTTAGGGTAAAAATAGCTATCAACTGCTAATTTTGAAAGTTTTACCAAATACATAAATTTAGCTGATTGAAAAAAAAAAAACTCTTATCAGTTATTTAAATCAACTCAACCAACACACCCCCTAATAAATCTCCAAGAAAATGAGAGCTGAATTTTCATATGAAATGAAACTTGAGATGAAAATATTCTTCAAAGTGAAGGTCAAAATAAACTTTACAAAAATGTTTAAAAAATAACTGATATTTAAAATTTCAACACAAACTTTTGAAAGGAATAAACTTACAATTAAGGTTTATTGGAAATTTTAAAAATTTAGAGACTAGAAGGCCATGGAAGTAAGTTTAAGATAGAGTAGACATCATGTATATACACATATATATAATTTATAAACTATGCTCTTTGATCATTTATGGTATTATAGGGCTTTGAATAGCATAAAAGAAAATTATTCAAATAGAAAAACAAGGTAAGAACACATCACATGATTAAATCAACAAAGCAAAGAAAAAAAAAAGAAATTACATCAAATTAGGGGAAAGGCCATCACCTAAATTGATCAGGACATCTCTCAGAAACTATTAAAAGTTCAAAGCATCTCTTTTTTTTTAAAAAAAAATTTTTTGTTTCTGATAGAAAAGCTAAGGCATATAGTATTTGTACTTCTATGAACCACCAACATACTAAGTAACAAGAATAGTTATGTTTGTCCTCATTTTTGGAGGGGCAAAAAGGCACAAAAAGTGCTTTTGATCAAACACCTTGTCAAATTCTCATTATAATTGTGTAATATATATCCAAAAATATAAATAAAAGAAAATCTGCTGTGATCTAGATGACATTCGAGGAAGGCCCTTTACTTCTAAATTAGGAGAAGCCAACTTAGCTACGATTCCTTATGGTGTCATTTTATGGTTGGCCCTATTCATGAAAAACAGCTATACCTATTTTCTCCCACTAGAAAGAGTTTTCTTTCTTACCAAACACACTAAAACGTGACACATGTATGTGGCCATCATCTGGTAATTAATGGGAGGTGTCAGCCAATGGGCATTACTGTCGTACCTCATCCTTGCCTTTTGCTCTTAACCATAAATAGTATATAAATCAACCCTAGCTATGGAGAATTTCTTAGGAGTAGCCTCGATAATTTTTTCATCATTTCTTCTGCCCCTCATAATATATGGATCCAAATAATTTTAAAAAAAGCTCGAATTTCTTCAAATTTTATATGTAAAAAAAATAAAAACTTGAAGAGTTTTATCCTTTATAGAGTTCATCAATCTCGTTTACAATTAATCAAAACTCTTGTATTTATTAAATATTAAAGAGAATCATCAAAAAATTAAAATTATATATATACACATCATGGTATCTAAAATTTACTAAATTTAACTAATCTTAGTAGGATCATAAGGGCAGCAAAAATTTTCTACTCTTATTAATCCGATTTGATCGGAGTAGGATCACAAAGGCAGAAAAATATTTTTAGAAACTTATTTAACACAATTGCATATATTTGAGACGACGTTTAAGTGAGAATAGTCTCATACTAACTATTATTGATATTGAATTTATATTTTATATTTTAGTTGACATATAAACTAGTTCGAAGATAATATTATTGTTTAAAAAAAATGCGTTGTATCCTTAAATTCAAGCAAAAATAAATAAACTAATTTATCACTGCGTAAAGCTGAACGGATCAATATTGGCCGTCTAAATCAAAATAAGAAAGAAAAAAATTTCTAGGGCAGAGAAGTTAATGTAGGGCAATGTTTGATGTTGGTAGGGCTACATGTATCCTTCTACTCTTTGATCCAAATTTATAGGCCGACAAAACTGTACCAAAGAGATGGGGAGCTGATCCCCCACACTTCCTCTTATTTTATAAGAATTTTGGGAGGTACCCTTTAAACCAAAATTAACAATCAGTTTGAAGAGAAACAATCTCAACCATACTAATTAGGGCTGAGCACGGTTCGGTCCAATTCGAGAATTTAGAAATCTTTAGGATTGAATTGAAAGTTAGGAATTTGAAAATATTGAAAACTGATACTGGAACTAAAATTAAAAATTTCCGTCTTGTATTGTTCCAAAATTTCAGAACAATACAATTTAGAGATCGGATATTTCAATCCAATACAAAACAAAGATTTGGAAAATTATATAATATACACTATTTTCTTAAATCTTTAAAAATTCATAAAACTTGAAATTTCATTAAACATACCCGTAGCAATTTAATATATATTTTAATATAATTTCATAACTTATATCCAACAAACAAAGTTCAACATAACTAATAAATCCAAATCTAAATTTAGTTACACACAACTGAAATCCAATATAACTTACACTCCAATTGCAAAGACAATATAGCTTATAATAAGTCAATAATAGCCAACAATGAATGCCTATAATAAGTAAATAATATTAGCATTATTTATTTAAAAGTAGTTAAATAATATTTATATATTAAATTTATTTGTATAACTTATGTATTATAAATAAATAAATAAATTTCGGTTATTTTGGTCCAATATAGTTTAGTACAATTTGGTCCAGCTCTCGATCTAGATATTTATAAATATCCAGAACCGTACTAAAAATTTTTTATCGGTATAATTTGGTCCAGATAAAGGTCAAAAAGTCAACCGTCCAATCTAGTTCCGAAGATTTTTGGTCCGGTCATTCAATTCAATTCGGATATTTTATTTTTCATACTTAGCCCTAATACTAACAATTTACCAAAAGAAAAATGATTCGCACCTCGCAACACATATCTATGTCGCGACTCATGGTGTTTATAGCATTCTTACCAAAATATTATCTATGCATGCATATTGCTTTAAAAATTAAAGAAATTAAACAGTAGAATAGAATTTTACCTTAAAAGGAGTTATATTATTAAACTATTTAACTTTCGGCACTTCACGGGGATATGCTAGATCTAGGGATAATTAGGTGAAACATATTAACTAACAGAGCTTGATTTTCAAAGTGACGTGATGAAGAATTACCGCAGGTAAGGTAGCACTTCAACTTGTTAAATCCCCTATTAAAGGGACAAATTATGACCAAATTGATAAAGAAAAAATTATATAAACAATCGAAACATTATATCATACCTCTGTGTATGATGTCTATTTGAAAATAAGCAAAATGATAATTAATTTGTATCTATTATTATAGATACTGCATCTATCCAATGTTATCACGAGCTAGTTTCCGTACATTGTACTATATAAATTTTATTTATTAATTACTGAATCAGTAATTTAATAATTGGTTGCATATTTTATAACATAATTTAAAAAAAAAATCAATGTATATAGGATGGTTTTAACCTCAATCAATGCAATGGTACAATATGCATGCCAATTTATCAGCTATTTTTTAAATAGAAATTCAATGGGACGTGAAATTTATTTTGATCTTAAAATAATAAATTTTCACTAATATTAATAAATGGTGATCGTAATAAATTTAAATTTTAAAATATTTATAATTTTTATAAATAAAAATATCAATCAGACTAATTTTGATCGAGGATGTATCAACTGAATTGACTCTTAAAATAGTTGATTAATAATGAAAATTATCAATAATGGAGTTAAAACTGTAATATAATGAAAGCTTATGGGCACAACATCAGTCCATGCAAAAAGAGTCTTAATTTAGTACTTTGAAATAAAACAAACAAAAAGGGGACAAGGATTAGCACATGAATGGCTGGAAAGCTCAATTAGTGGAGGGTGGGCAGTGCAGGGCAGGGCAGGAAAGGGGAATTGAGAATGTAAGGAAATGGAGGAAGTTCGTTTCTTTCTGAAATAAATTTGGGGAAAAAAAAAATTCAATGTTTCCTATGCAAAGAACAATGTATGTCTAGTTAGAGGAGGTGGTTGAGGACACAAACTAATATGGGTCATAGGCAAAATAGCTCTCTCATGTGAATCTACTGTCTCCACTATATATATATAGAGAGAGAGAGGTGTATTTAACTGACTGATATATAGAGTTAATTACATTTTAACTAATTCGGTTTAATATAGGTAAGGCTATAAGTGCAGTAAAAGTCTCTCAATTAATTTAATGTGATTTCGTACATTATGACTCAAATTTAAAATGTCGCTCATGTGAAAACAGTTTATTATCAACTGATTTTAACAGTAATTATTTTATTTATTTGTTTATTATTTTAATAGATAGAAGACAAAAATTTATTACCTAAATTTCACGGAATTAATTTGTTGAATCTACCAAAAGGAAGAAGTTCATTTGGAAGGCAGTTGATTCTATTTATATTATGACTTTCTGTGTGATTCTATTTATATTATGACTTTCTGTGTGTGTAAAAAAAAAAAAAAAAAGAAAGAATCCATTTTAGGTTGGTTATGATCCTTATGGATTCCACCTTAATTCCCTTTATTTTCTTAATCAAAGCAAAATTAAATATACTTAAAGTTTCCAATTTTTTTTTCTTTCTCTTTGAAGATTTTATTCTCTTCAAATTTAAAAATTATTTTCAAAAATATCAAATTTTAAATGTGAACGATTTGGCCCAATTAATTTTCTTTTATAGCTAGTATAACATATTATAAACACCCTTGGAAAAAAAATCTTATTAAATTCAAATTTTTAATATAATAATTGTTAATAATAGTTGGAGTCAACTGATAGAAAATGGTTGGAGTCAGCTAATAAAAAGTTGTTCTAACTTAAGTGGCATTTTGAATTTGAGTTATGATATATGCAATCGAGTTAAATTAGTTGTTTGGAGATTTTTACTATTCTTATGATCTTATAGAGTTCAAACCAAATTAGTTAAAATCTAATAAACTCTAAATATTGATGATTGAAATAAAAAAAAATATATATATATATATAGATATTTAACGATGTTATGAATAGATTTCAAAAATAATAATTTATGATTTAATCCATAAATATTACATTATGTTTATATAACATGTAAAGAACACTTACTTATCAAACTATTTATTAACAAACCAAAAATTAAAAAAGTATGATAACAATGAGAATAAATTTGGTAATTTATTCGATGCAAAAAGAAAAACTAAAAAAACAAAAACAGAAAGAATTTGCCACCGAAATGTTACAAACAATATTCATTATGTTGTTAAATTGAATTTTCCACTGATCTACCAGTGGGAACAATGTCAAGTTGTGGAATATAGGTACTAAAAGAAGAAGCAATTTGTTTTAGTTGGGAATTTTTCTTCATATTGATAGAGGATCCAGCTTCTTCATGAACATTTAGACACATTTTGGGTTTCTTTTCATATTGCTTTTATTAAGATGAACTCTTTTGAATGTTCTTATCAAAAGCTTTTTTTTTTTTTTGGGGGGGGGGGGGGGGGGGGGGGTTTGGAACACTTTTGATTTGCTTACATCAATAACCTATTAACCTTACTAGTCAAAAATGCTTTTGCCGATCTCAAGTTTTATTACACTTTTATTATTAAAAAAAAATAAAGAATCAATATCTATTAAATATTTAAGATGAATAATTTAATTTTTCTAAATAAGATGTCGGAATTCAGTTGATATATAAAAATATGTGCTATTAAATTTTTATTGTACTACTAATAATTGGATAATTGGTGCGGGACAATTTTTACTTAATTGATATTTAAATTTGAATTATGCTATATGTAATTATGTTAAATAAATTATTATAAAATTTTTATTATTGAGTTAAACCGAATTAATTAAAATCTAGAAATTTTAGATACTAATAGTTTAGAAATTTTTTTGATTATTTTTGTTAAGTGTTTAAACTCCTAAATAATTAATTAAGAATATTCTTTTATCATTTCATTCAAGCAGTAAGGCAACAGATTTTGGTTTCGCTATTCATATATATATATATATATATATATATTGAATAAATATAGACATTTAGTCATAGACTTTTTCACAAGCAAAGAATTGCCACATTGTTTAAGGTTTGTTTGAATCAGTTGTACATAAAAATTAATAAAGAAGTTCTTAAATACAAGTACTTTAATTTTAATGTCAACTTCAGAATTGAAATGTTGAATACATCGGCCTAAAAGATTTAATTCCATTGGTACAATTTGTCTCCCCATGGCCACGAGCTTATTAGTTTATTCACAGAATGTCAGTCAATCCAATTGATGTATTATCTTATTTTTTAAAATAAAATATATATTAATTTATGTATACAAATTCATGATTAATCGTAATTAACTGTTAAATTCTTCTCATTTCTATTTTTTAAAAAAGTTATTTTAAATTATCGAAAGTTAAGTAGTTTAACGGCATAAGTATAAATTCCTTCAAAATATATTTCTTTTATCTATACAAAATTACATAAACAAAAGTATATAATAAATCTCGTTATATATAAATATAACTTAAAAAAATTTAATTCGATGAAGCTAAAAAATTCTCTAATAACAAAAACATGAAAGATGATATGATTGGACGGTGAGGTAGAGAAAACAAAACAGAGGGATATTCCAATAAAAAAATATATATATATATTTTTTTTTTGAAAAAAAAAAAGAGAATTCTGGGTTGGCTGCTGGCCTTAGTTAAAGGGATGGACTATAGAGTATGGAATTTTCCTGATGCTAACCTAAGCCTCTGTTCTACTGTCTATATATGCATGAACCTATTGAACCCACTTCTCCAAAGAAAAACTCCTTTAACCTTAACCTTAAGCCCTTTGTTTTTGTAGTGGGTCACTTCATTTGTGGATATTAATTCCAAATTACATTACATAACACATATACATATACACCCTCTTCTCCTTCTCGATTTTCTTGAAAAGAAAAGTAAAAATTTATGGAGTTAGACAAGGAAATGAGGCTATCAAAATTCAAGAGAATTTGTGTGTTTTGTGGTAGTAGTCCTGGAAAGAAGACAAGTTATAAAGATGCTGCTATTGAACTTGGAAAAGAATTGGTAACCAATCTAAACACAAACTCTTTGCTTTTTCTTTTTTCTTTCTTTCTTTATTTTTTTTTTTAATCTTTTTCCCATGTTTTGGAGTTGGCTTTCTTTCTTTGATTTCCTTCTCTTGTTTCCTCTGTTTTTTTTTTGTCTATAACCTCTGTTTCTTGTTTTCTTGTTCTTGTTTTTCTTGAACCTTTTTCATTTCATGATCAAGAAAATGAAAACCATAACAGTGTGTTTTGTGTACTCTTCCTCTCTTTTTTTTTCAACTATGGCCTTTTGATGCTTTGAATGAAATCTTTGTCATTCGACTACTCAACCTTCACGGGTGTACTCTTCCTGATTTCATATGCTTCAATGGGTTCTTAAGATTTTCAACTGATGGTTGATTGATGATGATTTTCATATTCACGGAATCATAGTACTTTCATGTCAACCATTTTAGTTTGTCTGCTTATGTTCTATATATGTAACACATTTTGCAGCTGCTCCAGTTTTTGTAATTATTTTGTTCTACATTTAAAGCGCTGTAATACAGTGACTAAAATGTATTTGAACTATGGAAACCCTTTTTTTTTTTTTTTTTTTTTTTTTTGACTTTTGGTCCTCACAGGTTGCAAGAAATATTGATCTTGTCTATGGAGGAGGGAGTGTTGGTTTGATGGGATTGATTTCTCAAGCAGTTTATGATGGTGGCCGCCATGTATTAGGGTAATTAAAATTAATCATCTAATTTAATTCAATTACACAAAATAAAACGGATGAGTCTAATGGCCAAAAAATTGTCAAAAGCACATAAAATGTTCGGGCTCAAGTTTCACTGTACCTATTTTGTACCAGTAGTGTTGGGTTGCACTGTGTTAAAAAAAATACAAGAACAAGAGTAAAAAAAATTATTCTCTCTTTATTTTTCTTTCTTATTATGTATTTGTTTCTTGGTTCTTTTATATATGTAAATTATGTTTTTCTTGAAAACTTATTGTTTTTGTCATATATTATTTTTGTTGCAGGGTTATCCCAAAGACACTCATGCCTAGAGAGGTATTTATTTTCTAATTCTTTTTTTTTATAGCATTACTAGAATGAAAAATGACAAATGAGAAACATATAATTATCTTTTTTTTTAAAAAAAAAAATTCTTTTAGATATTTTATTATTTTATTTAATTTTTTTATGGTGGGTACTTTACATGAATTTCTACCTCTCTTTTGCTATCTTTAAAAATGACATTTTATTTTTGGCTCATGCTAGGTTTATAATTGAGACTTTTATTATGTTCACATTTTAGGTTATTTATGAACTTGCCCATCAATCCACCTGGTAGTATCTGTTCTTGGCCATTCACCATTTTGTCCCCTCTCAAATACTTTGGTTTCTATATTTTTTTAGCATTTTCCAATTTTCAAAAATCATATATATGCATATATGATGTGTAAATAGATATTAAGCTTATGGTGTGTACATTTTTCTTGTATTTCCCCTTTTTTTTTTTTTTTTTTTTTATCTTATATGCTTTTATGACTATGTTTGAGCCCACCACATATGCTACCCCATCATTGCTTCTCTGTGGATAAAACTCTTATCTCCCTCAAAAAAAAAAAAAAAAAAAAAAAAAAAAAAGTGTATCTTTTAGTTGAGCATATTGTTCTTGCATTGACTTGGGTGTCTCCATTTTTTTTCTTTCAGATTACTGGAGAAACAGTAGGAGAGGTGAAGGCAGTTGCTGATATGCACCAAAGAAAAGCAGAGATGGCTAGACAATCTGATGCCTTCATTGCCCTACCTGGTTGGTTTATAATCTCAAAAGAATAATATCTCATTTTAAATTTTAATTTAGCGGTACTCAAGTCACCTTCAGAGTAGTGATGTTTTGAATTTAAATTCAACCGAAGCATATTAATTATTAATTAAAAAATAATTATTAGTTGATATAATTTACTTAAGCTATAATTTGATTGAAAACATGAGCAAAAAGCAAAAGAAATTATATCCTATGTTGAGAAAAGGAAAGACAGAGTATCTTGTGGGGGGGTTACAATTTGCAGCTCTCAAAATTGTGCTATTTTTGTGTCAGAAAAATACCCAAATTGCATAAGCTGACCCAATGTAAAAGAAGGCAACTTTCTCATGCTTTTTGAACTATAAGGAACAGCTTTGGACTTTCAAAAATTCTGCAAGCAAAAAGACCCCATGATTTTTATTAGAGTGAGCAACATTACAAACCACTAGTGCCCCACCCAATTCCATTATTTATCTTATTAGTCTCCATCACTGAAAATTAAGGCTTTTTTTTTTTTTTTATCTTCAGCCTTTATACTTTTTTGTGGTTAATACTCACTGGCATGTGATGCAACTATACACCAAGTTTCGAAAAGAAGATTGAAAACTATTGTGAACTCTTCTAGCAAGTAGTCCTTTTTTCCAACTACATAGCCTCAAAACATGCTTTGTTTACCATAAAGGTTCCGACTGATAAACCTTATAGGGATAAAACTTTTTTATATGTGTGTTTTTAATATATAAGTTCTTTATTGATGAATAATTTTGATCAATTTAAAGAAGGAAAAATGACCCTTAATATTGGCATTGGTTTCGGTGTTCCCTATCTCAACAATATATAGTTGTAGAAAGTGAATAGGAATTGAATATTTTGCTTTGGGTTGGCTTTGACCTTTGATGGATTTGAAAATTTTGGATTGGGTTCCTTTTGAAGGTGGATATGGGACACTCGAGGAGCTTCTTGAAGTCATAACTTGGGCCCAACTTGGCATCCATGATAAACCGGTAAAGCATCATTTCCTTCCCCCATCTCTCTTGTTGTTTACACTAATACGCCTACTCATTATTGTTCTTGGTTCACATTCAAGTTACACTACTTAAATATGGTTTATTACATATGATAAACTTTCTTCTAAAAAGTTTACTAGATATGCCAATTATATTTGTTTCTAGTGTATCTGTCCCTAAATTAGTGTGTTTTGCGCAATTCAAAAAAATAATAATAATATAACGTTTAAGGTATTATTTTTACATATTTTGCGAATTTTGAGTTATTATTTATGCCTAAAAAATGTTATGTTGCAGGTAGGATTGCTGAATGTAGATGGCTATTATAATTCATTGTTGTCATTTATTGACCAAGCAGTAGAGGAAGGTTTCATTACTCCAACGGCTCGTCATATCATAGTCTCTGCTCCTACTCCAAAAGAATTAGTCAAGAAAATGGAGGTAAACCATTTTCTTCATGTTATGCAAAAATATATTTTTCAATATAAAAAAAAATAGAAAGATGATTATTTTTTATGTTATTGAATTTTAGGAGTATTTTCCAAGGCATGAAATAGTTGCACCAAAGCTCAGCTGGGAGATTGAACAATTGGGTTACTCTACAAAATGTGAAATTTCAAGGTGAAGATGCACATTTCTGAGAGTTTGAAAAGAGAGATCAAAGTATGACAATTTGGCATTGAAATGGACTAATTTTAGATGACCAAAATGTTCCCAAAGTGGGATTGCTTCTTTTTTTTTTAATCCCTCTTTTTTTGATCATTGTTCCTTTTTTTTGTTGGGTTGTAAACTAGACAAATTGACCTTCAAGCTTGACTATGTTCTTCAATGAGAAATTTGGTCTTTTTAGTTTTAGTTTTGTATTTGTATTATTGATTTTCTATTTTTCATTACCAAACACTTTTGTTCTTCAATCAAGTGTAGTGTAGGGTATAAATATAATGAGAAAATTTTAAACAGCAATTTTCTTTTACATTTATTGATACCTTTTATTCTTACCATGTAATTATCTTTCTATTGAAATAATTAAAAAAATTCACCATCTATTCATTGATTAAATAAATTAATAAATATCAACAATAATTGAAATCAATTGGAAGACAATTGTTCTCACTTAAAACGTCTTGAGTCTTGATGAATGTATTCAAATTAAATTAATTATTTAAAGACCTTTTAATATTATTATAGCTCCATCCAGATCGAATTGGATTAATTAGTGTCCATTAAACTCTGAATATACAGTACTTTAAATAAAAATAATAAATATTTATGAAGTATAAGAAGTTAAAGTAAAATTGGTAAAAAAAATAACTAATGTTGCTCTAGTTTTACAAAATGTCAGAAAAGTTAAAATATATTTTTTTAAAAAACACAATGATAATGAAAGGGAAGAAATGGAAGCCCATGTGCTACTTCATTGATTTTGCAACATTGATACATCCTGTATTAGTGATACATTATTAATAATTTGATAATTGAATAAAAAATTACTAACTTCTAAATGTATTTTCTACATACCGAAAGTTAAGCAGTTAAAATGTTGAAAAAAATTATAAATTTAATCTTCACAGAATGGTAATTTTTGTTTTTATCATGATAAAGAAAATGCTGATCAATAACAGCAGCTGGTGAAGAAAGTGCTTGAGGAGGATAAATAATTTATGAAAACAACAAAAAATTTCTCATATGAGGAGGTTTGGGCTTGCAAACCGGGCTGCTCTAGCCCATGAAAGCGATTCAACAAATGTATCAAGCCCATTAACTCTTCATTATAAATCCATGCCCAGGATATAAAGTACATGGAAAATGAAAAATGTACATCTGATTTTTTTTTTTTAAATATGCTACATGTAAATTGACTATTTTATAAACCAATTCACATGAATAAAACATATATATATATATATATATATATGTACGAAGGGGAGGGGACAAGCAAAATTACAAAAGGATTTTCACTCATTATTATATAAAAATTGGATAATTTAGTCATTTACTAATAAAAATTAAATAAAATTAATTAAAATGTAATTTTAATTTAATTGAAAGTATATTTCCTATTCTAATTAGGGTGGTTTCTATTTTATCTCTAATAAAAATTATATTAATTAAAATGTAATTCTAATTTAATTGAAAAGTATGTTTCCTATTTTAATTAGGTTTACTTCTATTTTATCCGTAACAAAAATTAAATTAATTAAAATTTTAGTTGTAAATTTTTTAAAAATATATATTTCTATTTCAATTAGGTATTTTATCTAATATAAATTAAATTAGATGATAGAATTTTATAAGTAAAACAATTGAAATCAAAATTAATAAATTTTATAAAATAATTAATTATGAAAAAATAATAACTTCAAAAATTTTAAAAGATTGTTGTATAATTATTTGAATATAAAATTTAAAAAGAACGTAATAAATTATTATA
>CATIWK010397385.1:0-12842 GCA_949634005.1 Mallotus japonicus
TAACCTTTTATCCAAGGGACGTTGGTCTGCTTCTTACCTGCTGCATCTGAGATTCTTCGAATGGGTGGTAGTGTCAGGTCAATTCTTGGAATGCGTTTGAGCATGTTGAACTTCTTTGACTCCATATTGCCTCTTTTTAATTTTTTTTGTCAATTTTTTTTGCCTAGTAAAAAAATTCAAAATTTTTATGGTATTTTGTAATTTTATTTTAATTTTAATAAAAGTATTTTCATCACATTAATTATAGTATAAATAGATATTTAGTTAAAATTAAATAAAAAATATTGATATAATATTGATAAAATGTTGAATATATTTTTATATTATTAAAAAAATATATCTCAAAAATTAAATAATATTATTTTACACTTATTAAAAATTATGAATTTAATACTATATTATTATTATTATGTTGTTGTTGTTGTTATGGTAGTAAAATTTAATATTATTTATTTATTTATTTATATAAAATAAATAAATTTTCTGAAATAGTCATTTTATATACTAACCAAAACAGCTCACATGCATTTTACCAAACACTCTTACAAAACAGCTATCAACTAACAGTCATCAGCTCACAGCTATCAGCTGATAGAAACAGTTAAACCAAACATGCCTTAAATTAAATAAAAATAAATTTATAAATCTATAATAACAATAGAATTTAAATTGTACACTTTAAAATACCTTCAGAGAAAAGTCAGTAACAAAATAAGGTCATCTTTAATTCATTGCAACATTGATATTTTATCGTTTGCATCATAGTCTCTTGTATGTATCCTCTTTAATATAATACAAAACATTTGCTTACATAACATTGATGTCTTGTAACTGCACATCAGAAAACAACAACAAGAAGGATCAAAACTTCTACGTCATGCGCAAATGGGAATGAAATTTTGTAAAAATTCATGAAAACTTTTGGCTCTTTATCATATGGGTTTTTGTTCTTCATTGTCAGCAACAAAAATCAAAGAAAAATATCGGACCCCAAAGAGACGAAAGGGAAATTAATAATTATCAAAACTTAATAAACAGGAGATAAAATAGCTGTGTGTGTGTGTTTTTTTTTGGGGGGGGAGGGGGGTTCATCATTTTGAGAATTTTTTTCTAATTTATTCAATTATTTTAGTTCATGCATGTGCCATACAAATTTTGTATGAATATGAAGGAAAAAAAAATATTGCTAGTGTAACAAGCAAGAAATTCATTCATGAAATTAAGTTCAATGCACTTTTTTTTTGGTGGTTCCTGCTCTTAAAAGAAAGAAAATCAACGACAATTGATGCTTGCTTGCTACACTTGACCAATTATTCTTACAAGTGTCGTTATGCACTTCGAAAAAGTTAAGAAACAATGTTCGTATTAGTTTGTGGTTAATTTAAGGTTAAAAAAAAAGTACAAAAACAAGCAGCTTGTAATCTTATATTTTGATAATTTTTTTAGTATTTAAAAAAAAAAAAATCGAAGTATGTGTTTTACTTGGTTAATATTTTCATGTACATTTTAGGGGAAATTACATAAACAACCTCAACTTTTGGGGTACTTTCAAATAAAACCCTATCCAATTTTTTCTTTAAAATATAACCACAACCTTTTAAACGTTATAAAAAAAAGCTCTCCTTGGATGACTGTACTGGTAACAAAAGATGAAACTGATGCATTTGCCTCCAAATTGATATTTTCTTCCCTCCAATTGAGTGTTTCATTTTGGATTAGCAGACTGTTTAAACAGATAAAAGTGCATGTTAGTTATTACAACAAAAAACTTAGCATACCAGGTATATGAAATTTCAACTTAGCATACTACGTATATGAAATTTCAACAAAAAATTCAGCATTACCAGTACAGTTATCCAAGGAGGGATTTTTTAAATAACATTTCAAAGGTTGTGGTTATATTTGAAAGAAAAAATTAGATAGGATTTTATTTGAAAGTACCCCCAAAGATTGGGGTTGTTTATGTAATATCCCCTACATTTTACCATCACAATTAAATATTGCTAACACAATATTTGATATGCCGAAAGTAGAATAGTCAAATAGTATAGCTCCATTTTTAAACATCAACAAGTCAAGAGATTTTTACCTTTTCTCCTTAAATTCGAAAAAATATACATTTAATATTTTTTTGGACCTGGTAACTATTCCCACGTCAATACTGAGGAAGAGCGCAAAAAAAGTGATGTCAAACATTATTGATATCAAATATTATAATGCATTTTATCATAATTATATCATAATTTCTCAAAAAAAAAAATGGTATAATTTTTTTCGATACAATTCATTTTTTTCCAAAAAATAAATTCTTGTAGTATATGAATGATTAACTGACATTCTTCTTGTGAAAAGGAAGAAAATTTTTTAAAAGCAATGAAGAAACACTGTTCTATATTCTATGAGCTTCGAGATCCAGAGCATGCACACTTCTGAAGGCGCTGATGGATTACTTTTTACAACATTTTGAATGTCCTGTTTACTTGTATTTTTTTCAACATTTTGAAAACTAATTCCGATACATGATACATCCATGGATTTCCCCAGCTTAGTCTACTGTTTCATTTTTCTTATTTTTAATTTAACTTGAACTAGATTCATATACTCAATTGATGAACCAATCAAACAAAGAATATTCTTGCACTACAAAACTTACAAACAAACTAAGGGATGATTTAATTATACTTAGAAATTGAAATCGGAATGAAAGGGAATCGGAAATGAAATGAAATTTTTAACAAAATATTTGATTTATAAAAAGAATTGGAATCGGAATTAATCTTATTAACATATAAAAATATATTGAATAATAATTATTATAAATTTATATATTTTATTTCATTACTTCAAAAAATATTATAATTCATAAATTTGACTATTTAAAATTTTGATTAATTTATAATTAAATTGACTTGATTTTATCTTGATTCATTTTAATTTTCATGCAAAATTTTAATGAATCAAACACTAGAAATCAGAATCACTCATTATTTTAATTCTCACCCTTATTTTTCATGATTCCAATTTTCACCATGAAATGACTCCAATTCCCACTTATTTTTCATGAAACAAATGACCCTAAAATTTATAGAACATAGTATGTAACATATGTAATTTGTTAAATGTTGATTACAATTAATAGTTTTGATTACACTCTTACATAATGCAGTAAAAAAAAATGCACAAATATATAAACAATTAGCAAGCACAGGTAGTGCACAACATTGTGTAGTAGTATACTTGTCAAATGAACAAAAGATTAGAGGCAGCCTCTTCTCACAACATTATATAGCATACCTCCCAACAAAATAACAAAAACCCAAATCATACAATACAAATATTTGTCCTCTCAAAACACACACACATTAATACATACATATATAAATAGAGGTGGAAAGTAATTACTGCTGAGGCTTCTGATGATACAACCTGTCCTGAATTTTAACACTTTTTTGACTGATCATCATCAGAATCAGAGATCAGTGATTGGATTGTGCAGGGAATCTTGGGTAGGTTTTTTTTTTTTTTTTTTTATACCAAACTCTGGTCTATCCCCATTGTAGAAAAAAATATAATCTTCTACCATCCAGCTCCACTTGTCAATCTATTTTCATGCATGATGGAGAGAGAGTAGTATTGTGCAGTGTATTATTGATTCTTGTTGGTATTTTCTTCTTCTTTTCCTGTTTTTTTGTTTCTAACTTACTGTTTGAGTTTGTGTTTGATGAACATTGGGCAGAGATGATGGTGATGGTACTGATGAAGTTGCATTTGCATGCGCATTTCTTTGTGATTTTCCTGCTTTCTTGCTCTCTGGTTTTGCTCCTGGTTGCCTTACCTTCACTCCTCTTATCAACTGTGTGTTACCATTAATTTATAATGTTTATTTTCTTGAAAATTCAAGAATATAAATTGAAAAATTCATATATAGAAAGATGTAAAAAGAAGTGCATACATATTTGCCACATTTGACATCTGAGTAGATTACTATAAAATCTCCTTCTTGAAGTCCATTTGCTCTTACAAAATCTCCTGAAAATCACAATATCAGAAGAATGAGATTTTTATCATAAATAAATTCCTCTTTTTTCAAGAAAATTTTCAAGAACTCAAAGTACCCACCAGTGTTTTCCAAGAGGTACATCCTGCTTTTGTTGTTGGGCCAGAACCTGAAACTCCAAAATAGGGGGGGAAAAAACCAAAATTCAGAGTTTTAGATTACAATTATCATAACATGAAATTAAAATTGAAAAGTTTGGAAATTGAATTTGAAGAACAACATTTATAATAAGATCAAGATAAATCTTTAGTCTTTAAAATTATCTGTAATACCTATAGCGCAAGTTCCAAACACGAGAAGTCCCTATATCTTCCATTGCAATGGAAATTCCATCTCTTGCTTCCAGTTCTGGAAGATGGGTTTCTGCCTCTTTCTACATTAAAATTAAAATGCATAGAAAATAATCAATAACCAGAATTTAAATCACAAAAAAATTAGGAAAAAAAATTAAACCCACACTTAAAAATCATAAAAAAATAATAGTCCTATTAGTGATCAACAAACTAAAAGAAAAGTACCTTAGGTAACACTATTCTTCCTAGATTACCCACATCGCTTTGCTTTAACACTTTCTGAAGAAGAAACCTCAGGTTCTTCTCAGGTTTCCAACCCTGGATGATAAAAAAATGTTTGTATAATGAGACATGCATCATGATCAAGAAAACAAATTCGATGTGCAATTTTATTATTCAATTGTTAATCCCAACAAAGGATAACGCTCGCAGAACAAGATAAACACACCTGTCTCCTATCTGATGCAGCTTGCTGCTGCCTCTGATGATTCTGATTTGTTTGCACTACCGGCCGATCTAGTGGTGAATCCATGGGTACGGGGGCAGTCGAAACAGCACCGGCTGCTGGTGCAGCAGCTGTGGGCCAATAAACCCAATTCCCAGGGTGGTTAGCTTGAGGTGTTGCCGGCACACCATTATCGTTTCCAAGCCTTGCATGATGATCTGCAACCTGATTTTGTTGCTGGTTTTGTTGATTATTGGGGTGACCGTGATTCCTGTGGTGTGATAAAAACCTTTTTTGCCTAGCCATTCTTTTCTTCCTTGCTTCTTTGGTGGCTGAGGTACCCAACCTCATTAGCCTATCAGCACCTTGTCCTGGGAGATATTGGCACGGGTATTGGTTTCCATACCCGGTAAAAACCGGAGGATGGCCTGGAACTTGCTGGAGATTATTATTGTCAGGAAATGGTGAATAATGCGAAGCTAAAGCAAATTGTGATGGAGACCAAGATTGGGTAGAGTCAAGCATGTGATAATCTGCAGGTGGTGGTGGTGGGTAAGAGTGGCCAGCCATGTTGGAAGCTCCACTACCAAATGGGTCACCCATGAAACCAACCATAGGTGAAAAGCCAGGCATGATTGACCCTGGTTCGGAGACATAAGGCGGCGGCGGTCCAATCCATGGTGACTGAGTGAAACAAGGGGTTGATTGCTCAGGTGGGATAGAATTACAATTCAAGTTAGGGTTGGAATTAGGACTAGGGTTAGGGTTTTGCAAAGGGTCTTGACATTGGTAAGAAAGATTATTAATGGAAGATGACTCTTTCATGCGTCTTTTTTGAAGATGATTAGTTTGAACCCATTCAAGAATAAGTTTCAACAATTGTTTCATAGCTTCTTTACCACCACCCAATCGCTTAGCAGCACACTCTATAGTTGCTTTCTTGATTTTCACTTTCCTCAGGTCTTCTGCTGAGACAGTCTCCTTGTTGCTCTTGAGCCACTCCAAGAACACCGTGGCTAGATCATCAGAGCCAGTACCACTAACTCCATGTTCGGTACTGGTGACTGCATGTTGTTGTTTGTTCTCTTCAGTATTGCTTTGTATGATCATCTGTTTATGTTCATTTTTTTCCGGCTGATGCTCGAATTGCAAATTATCATGTTCTTGCTGAAACTCATCTAAAAAATGTTCATCGGGTTGAAACAACGAAGAAGGATCGAAGAAATCATTACTCTCAATCAGATCCATGTAGCCAAAAGTCTCCATCAGATCCATGCAACTACCAGCTTCCATCTGACCACCTTGATCAGATGGCTGAGTGATTTCCATAGAAGCAGTAGAAGACAAGGCTGCAGTTGATGCCTCCACTTGATCATTTTGATCGTAGAAATGATACTGTTGGTTATGATCACAAGTCTTTTTGTCAACATCTTCTTCTGCGTCAGATTTCAAAACCGCCCAAGAAGTGGCTGAAGCCGAAGAAGAAGCAGAAGAAGAAGATGAAGAAGAAGCCATAGCCTTTACAGGAGCAGGAGTTGAAGAAGAAGACGAAGATGACGACATGCAAGGAAAATCCGGGAGAGGAGGGAAGTCACCATAGAAAATTGAAGAATCATTAACATCAAGCAAATCCTCTTGCTCTCTTTCAATCCAAATCTCTCTATCTTCACCACCACCACCATCACCGGCGCCATTAATAGCCTCTTCTTCCTCCATAGCATCAAAACAAGGAGTTATTGAAGGGTTTGTTTCATTTGTAAGCAGATCTTCAACATGCAAATGAAAACCCTTCATTTTCTTTCAGTTTCTCGATATCCAAACAAAAAAAAAATACTAAAGGGTTCTGTTTGTTGCAGAGAGATTCGTAGATAAAAAGGAGAGGAGAGGGATAGGGTTTTTTTTTTTTAGTGTACGGATAAGTGCAACGAGAAAGAGAAGGATTGTATACAAGCAAGGAAGCAGCAAGCAGGCCAAGAATTAAAGATTAATAGAGAAAAAGAAAAGGGCCCGCTCTGCAGATATCAAGTCAAGAACACAACAATACAGTACAATACTATACGCAACATAAACCATCTGACTGTATCTATCTATCAATATCAACAAATGATAACATAAACAAATAAGAGAGCGACCTTTCTCTCTAATTCTCTAATTAATCCATAATTAACACTCTCAACCCACCACTGCACAATCTCTATATATATATACACTCATAGATTAATCAATTAATTAACGCAAATAAACAAAACACACAATCGATCATCAGGATCGTGGATTGAAAGTAGTACAAGAGTACTGAAATAAAGAAGAGGAAGAAGAACAAGAAGAAGAAGATGCTGATTTAACTAAAATTGGGTATAGGGGAAAGATCTTTCAAGTGCCTAAAAAAAAGAAAAAGAGGAGATATGGAGTAGAGTTTTTTTGAAAGAAAGACCCTCATGAACAATATTATACTACTCTTGGGGAAAAAACTCAAGCCCCCATGTGTGTTCTTCTAGTCTGTTCCATGATTATCATTTTTCTTTAACCTTTTTTTTTTTTGGTTTGCTCTTTAAATAATAAGTTCAAATGAGTATTTTGGGCTTTTATGCTTTGATCAATTGATTTAAGAGAAAAAAAAAAAAACAAGAATTGGGTAATTTTTCAGAAAAGAAAAGAAAAAGAAAACAACTCAACCACAAAAACAAAACCTTGTGCCGCTAGTTTCTCACTGCTACTCCGGATTTTGTGCCCATTATACATACGTTGTTCACTCAGTGGTGCAACCAAGCGGTGGCTCAGCCTTTTTGTATAGAATAGAGGCTGAACCCAACTCCCTCCACACCACACTCCTTCTGCTATACTACTGTGTACCCATTTCAACCACTTGCTTCCATTTTCAATTTTTGTCCATTCTCCAATTTTGTGCCCATCTAATTAATACCATTTCTTGTTTCTTGTTGTTATTATTAGTGATGTCTTCTTATTATTAGCAAAAAAAAAAAAAAAAAAAAAAACCATTAATATAAAATTCAAAAGTGAATAAATTTTGTGATGAATTTATATATGAAAATTAGTTTTTTTTATTCGATAGAAGTTAATAGACAGCTATAAAATAAGAAATAATATTTTCTTATATTTATAAAAAAATCTTAATATTCACTATAAAAATAATAATTTCCATTAATAATTATGGTAATTACGATTCGATTTGGCTCAAAAAATGTAAATTTTCAAAATTGTTTCAAAATATAAAAAATTTTAAAATTAATATTCTGAAATTGCTCCAAATTTTTGGTTCAGTTCAGTTTGGATATTAAAAATTTTGATTCAATTCAGTTCGAAGATGGATTCTTCTCCAAATTAAAATTTTCAGTTCAATTTGATTTAAAAATCGGTTCTTCTCTTATTTTAGAAATAAATAAAGATATAATTCAAATTAAACTATTAAACTATAAACCATTTTATAATTTTATTATAAAATTAATGATTTTTATCATTATGTTTTATTATAAAAATTTTATTTTTTTGATAAAACTATAAAAAAAATTTATTAAATTTTTATAATACATAATATACCATACAATTATGATATTTTTATAAAAAATTATATAAGTAATATATATCATAAAAAATAATAATAACGAAATCATAGCTATTAAAAGAGTATATTATATGACAATTACATTATTAAAGATGAACTTAAATTTTTCAACATAAATTATATTATAATATTCTAAAATACTATTTACTAATTTAATATTTATTTTTGTAATTGATAGGTGAAATTTTTTACTTCAAATAATTAAAATAATATTATTTTAGATTACATGTTAAATTAGTAGGTCCAATATTAATAAATTGATTATAATTATTGAAAAAATCTTTATACTATATATGTATATGTAATTCTAATTTTAGTTCTTCAATTCAAAGTGGTTGGGAAAGATCTCGATTTGGAGAATTCAAATTCTCCGTACTCATCCCAATAAAAATTTTCAAGACAATTTGATTTGGAGAAAGTTTTAGAGTCAACAAAGATTTTTAATTTTAGAAATTTTTAGTTCAATTGTTTGAGACAGTTCGAATTCTTTAAGATTCATGCTTAGCCATATTAATAATAATATATGATATCAATAATAATAAAAATATTAATTAAGATAATCCAAAAATTGATTCTTTTGCTTTATTAATATATACTATTTATATTATTTCATCTTTATCTTATGTTATAATGTATTGGCATAATACAATTGAAACATTATCCGTTCTCTAGATGTTTCTGCAACTACGTACGATCAAAGTTTATATTTCAAATCATAAATTAATTATTTCCTATTTTTTAAAAACTTTAAAATAGAAATAAAGAGATGATTACTGCGATTTTGGACTCATACTTATCCATAGTTACATTTCTTTTATTGGTATACAAAAATATATTGCAAAACTTAACAACTTGATTAATAGAACCTTGTGGTCTTATGTTTTACTTTCAGATAAAACCATATTATAATTATAATTTTTTTTATTTAGAATTGGAATTGAACATAATTAATTTACATTTACAGTTACATTAGAATTCATTCATATGAAATGGATCATTTAAATATACAAATTCCAAATTTAACTTGTTAATTATTTAATGTAGATTCACTCAAAATTAATTTAAATATTATTTATGGGTTACTCCAAGTTTATTATTTATTTGCAAGTAACAGAGTTGTTAAGTGATAATTTTTCTTTAACGGCATTCTATTAAAATATAGAGTTCGATTCCTGCCGTCGTTGATTTAAAAGGGGAGGGCTGCCATATATGGCTAAAATCACATGACCTCTCAATTTACCAAAAAAAAATTATTGTTTATTTTAGATTTATGTGACAAAAGTTTAAGTAAAAAGTTTCATTTAAAGTATATAATTGTTAAATGTTAAATAATTTAGTAGTATAACTTTTTCTAAGTGGATTACATTTAAAAAAATAAAATACAACAGCAAAATTTAAGATTAGTGATGGAAATTTTTATTTTTATTCCAATACTTTTTTAGTGGAAAAAGGTTATAGAATTTTTTTAAAATGAAAAATAGAAATTCAAAATCCTAACCATTCCAGCTCACATTTCTTGACTGTAAAGATCAGCGCCAATCAAATTCTGAGTCTACATTGAAAATCAACTCTATTGGCTTTGATCCAGCAAATGCATAGAATTCCAATTTAATTAATTAATTAATCAATGGACAGGGTTGCGGGTGGGCTTTATGCCTATCCTGCCATTGCATTTCTTTTTTTTTTTTTTAAATTTCATTTTTTTGAAATTTAAAAAGCTAAGTTGTATTTGGATAAAATTGTTGTGTAAAAATTTAAACATACATTATCTGTAAATTTGATTTTTTGAAATCTAAAATTTAATTGTACATATGTGACCCTGTTATATACAAAGATTTAAATACCAGTAGTCTGAAATTTTTTTTTTTAGAATCTAAAACCTAAGTTACACACTGGTGAACCCGTCGTGTAAGAATTTAAATACCTAAAACTTGTTAAAATTTTTTTTTTAATAATGAAATAAAAAATAAATAAATTTTTTTATTTCAATTTTTTGATGAAAATAATTTTTTTTTTGAAATTTAAAATCTACATTACACACGAATGAACTAATCTTATAAAGATTTAAATAATCGTAGCTTGTAATTTTTTTTTTTTAATAATGAAATAAAAAAATAAAATAAATGGGACAGTTTGATAAATGTGGCGCTAGTAGCGACATACTATAGCGTCACTACTAGCGACATACTATAACGTCACTACTAGTTACACATATCTTTTTCTTTAATTAATTACCAAAAAAGAAAAAATTACCAAAAAAATGTATTAAATAAATTTTTGTCGGATTCGTGGGTCAAGCGGTGGACAATTTTTTTTTTCAATACGTTTCGAATCTGCTAACTGTGGATGAGTTGGCTTAGTTTCACATACCTAAGCAACCAACTTATCTGACAGACTTTTCATTTGAGTCCACGTGTACGATGATTCATCATTGTCCGGATATTATTGGTCGTTTAAGGTTTTCTCTTTCCGTACAATTTTATTAGATTTTTTTAATATTATATGGTTGGGTCACATCACATGGACTCTGTTACTCATTCTTCAATGTTATGCTGACACCTACATGGGTTACAGTTCAATGCCTAATGTGGTGGTGATGTAAAAATAAAGGCCTTTGAGCTGTTGGTCTGGTGGCCAAGGCTCAAAGATGTGGTTGGAAGGTTGGTGGTTCAATTTCCCTCTCCTCTAATTTCCTTCCATAAAATTTTAGGAATCGAGTCTCTAGATGTTTAAATGTTGAACTATCCGTCTAGGATTGGTTAGATCCAAT
The DNA here is from genome assembly GCA_949634005.1 of Mallotus japonicus. Taxonomy (NCBI): domain Eukaryota; kingdom Viridiplantae; phylum Streptophyta; class Magnoliopsida; order Malpighiales; family Euphorbiaceae; genus Mallotus; species Mallotus japonicus. Next base: position 11,149 of record CATIWK010397385.1, read on the forward strand.
CACGGGGTCGGCTCCATTTAGAAATTGAAGGTCTGATCCCCTCACCTCCCTAGTAAAAAAAATAAAAAATAAAAATAAAGGAATTAATATAAATGTGTATATTTTTTATTTTTTTTATTTTTATTTTCTACTTATTAATTTGTTTCTTATTGATCGACATCATTTTGCTAGATTTCGTATGTCATGGCCAACTCCAGTCCATCCATGTTAAAGAAAAATAAAGTAATTTTAATTTCATGTACACTCTGTATATCTCATTTATCTTAAAAAAAAATAATAATACATTCATAGTGTGATGTATCTATCATTTTTTATTAATTTGACACTTTAACTTACAATTTTATCATTTCAACATTTAAATTTATTTAAAATATAATTTTAAAACACTTATTAGCACATGTGATATGAAATAACGAATCAACACATGTCATATCTTTTAGGTTTGATGGACAAAAAACTACAAGTAGATATGTCAAACTAACAAAAAGTGGCATCATTATATTAGTACATTTTAGGCGTAGTTAAGTGTTGAAATGATAAAATTATAAATTGAGATGTCAAATTAATAAATTATACTAAATACAGGGACCGGCAAATATATCATGCCTAAAAAAACTTTTGTCATGCAACATATACTTATAGAATAAGTGTTAGAATTTTTCATATTCACTTATGATTGTGTGAAATGGTGTAGTTTTCCTCAATTATGTTATATCTTCATGTGCAATATTTTATTAAATAAGAGGTATATCAATAATAGGATTAGCACGGGTCATAAAAATTTTAAAATTAAAAATTTTTGAAACCATACTAATTAAAATTTTTGAGTATTGTATCAAATTTTAAAAAACTTCGCATATTACCATCCTTTTTTCAGTACAATTTGATATGGGGATTCAAGTTTTTCGAAAAAATTCGGTATGTGAGATTTTAAACAAATATTCGGAAATTTACACAATTTTAACACTGAAAATTTATATTTAATTTTTAAAAGAAAATTATAAAAAAATTATCTAAAGTATAAATAAAAATATATAGTCATATATAAGGTGTTGTAATTTTTTATTTACATATATTGATCATATAATGTAAATTTTTAATTGATGATAAAGTATTTTAGTTACTATTTTTATATATTTTTATTTAAAAAAAATATATGAGCTATTGGATGTAGTATTGACGAAATATTGTTCATATAAAAGTAAAAGTATATAAATTTGAAAATAAACGCACTTTAAAAACAAGGTCACTTCGTAAAAATAAGAGTTTTGTAGTGGTGAGGGCTAACTACTCAAATGACAAATTATACTAGTGTAATAGTTGAACTTGTGCCTGAAAAGATCAAATTTTTTTATTGATAAGCTTTTTATGTAGGAGTGTAATCGAGCCGAATCGAGTCGACACACTGCCAAGGTCAAGCTCGATTTGACTGTCAAACTCAAAGCTCGAGCTCGACTCGAACTCGATCGATCTCTTCTTTTTAAAGCTCGAGCTTGACTCGATTAAAGAATTCATATACTCGAGCTCGACTCGATTAATTAAATTAAATTTTTAAAATTATATATTTTTAAAATATTCAAACTCGACTCGAGTTCGAACTCTAGCTCGAACTCGACTCAATTAGCAAATATATATTTATAATTATATTAAAATAAAGGGTAAAATAGTAAATATATCAAACTCGACTCGAACTC
>CATIWK010397456.1:0-15255 GCA_949634005.1 Mallotus japonicus
GCTTCATCCAAATCCTATCTTTGACTTGTTTAAATCCTTCAACTACCTCCATGCATCCTTATTTCAAAATTTAAATAAAGATTAACTAAATAAACTTAAAAATCAACAAAAATCAATTAAATCCTAACAACTAAACAAAATTAACAAAAATAAATAAAAGATCTATAAATTAACTAAATTAATTAAAAATGCAACTAATTAGATTCTATTCTCATAGAAAAGAGTGTTCAAAATATAAGATTTTTCTCACTCATCAAATTCCCCTACACTTGAGTCTTTGCTTGTCCTCAAACAGAAACAAGAGAACACCCCATTGAAACATGATGTGTAATAATTATGTATATGTTTTTAGGGGAATTTTAATTAGTTTTATGTGATTTTAGATTATAGTTTTATTTAATCATTAGAAATTTTATTTACATTTAGTAGAATTTTATTAAATTGCATCTTAGATTAACTCTGCCTATTTTGAATGTTATCTTTTGATAATTAAACATATTTTAGTGTCTAATTAGGTCTTTGTTTGCAGTTTTGAAGAGTTCAGCTAAGCACGACCATGCTTACAGTCGAGTCTTATGTTTTGATAAAGTATTGCGCGTTCTCAACCACTGTCATGTTGTGGACTGTGTTCCATTCTGGACTTAAAGTAGCTCAAGAAGCCTCTTCCGCATGATTACACACATGGGCGTGCCCAATCCCATGTCTCCTCATAAGTATAGCACAATCCCGCACACGAGCCATCTCTACCACCATGCCCTCTTCTGGAAAAATTAGAATCTCGATCAAAGATGTAGACGTTGAACTACACGCCCATACAAGAGTTCGTGCATTGAAGAGCTACCCCGCACACCCGCACACACGGGCATGCTGCCGCCTGTGTCCCTTTTTAGACTGCTTGAAGATCATCGTGCTAATCCACACGATCATGCACACTACCGCGTTGGCATCCTGAAGCTCCACTAGTCCATGGGATGGCCATACCACATGCTGTGCCAATATAGAAAAAGCTTCCTATTTCATTCTGAATTATAAATTTGGAAGTTTTAAGGCAATGAGTGATATAAAAGAGGAAGATACTGAGCCTAGATGGGGATGAGTCATTATTCAGAGATTTTCAAAAGTAGAGGAACAAGAATATCAGCCAAACCACGTTCAACAAGAATTGATCTCATGCTTAGATTATCTTTGATTCTGAATATTTCTATCATGTGTAACTAATTCATTCAGGGTTTGGATTCATGTAGCTAGATTACTGCTCGTTTGGATTTTTGTTTCAATTTAATAAGTTAATATTCAGTCAATTTTACAGGTTATTTTTATTTGTTCTTGAATTTAATTTTAGGCCTGATTAAATGCATGTTTGTGGATAGATTAGAGACAACGAAAGTTGCATAATTTATTAGCTCATAAAACTATGAAACTTAGGATCCTCGATCACGAAAGTAGACGAGTCCTTCATGGAGTATTGAATTACTAAAAAGCTTAATGAGCCATAGAATTAATTAATGTGACTACGAAAATAGGCTGTAATTGACTTTGGAATGCTTAAATAAACTCGAAAGAGAATTTAGGTAACTTAAGTTATTTACCTTTGATTGTATTAACAATTTGAATTGAGATTTGATCCTGTAAATCGAGTAAGTGGCTACTGAAGCGAATCTGGACTCTAGTTTTTTATTATTGAATTTTAAGGGGATATTTTAGATTTAGATTTTATTTTTTCTAGTAATTAATTTTTTCATTTCAAATTAACTTTATTTTGTTAGCTTGTGGAAATAAACTTAAGGCTGGTATTTGGTATCAATCTCCTCGTGGGAATGATACTCATTACTCTATCTTTAATACTTGTCACAAACTGTGCACATGCGAAAAATTGCTAACAAAATAGTAGTTTTTCTATTACCCAAGAAGACTACATGTCCCTTACGAATCAGGAGCAAGCATACAACCCAAGCCTTTTTATCTTATTCTCGAATGCTCCGAGCTGTTGATCGCCATAATAATAAATGCGATTAATGGACACTTAAAGACAGGATTTTTGTTATCCCTCTTTTGGTGATTATCCCCGGGTTTCTCTAGGCCGACTAGTTCAAGCTTGGCTCAATAAAATTTTCTTGTGTCACTTACAACATTTAAAAAAAATGAATAAGTATAGTTTCAACTAGTAACTTTTCTATATATTTTTGGCTTACTTTTCTTTACACAAATAATAATATTTTCCGTTTACTTTTAGTTTATTTTCTGTATATTTTTTGTTTCTTTGCAGTATGTTTTTAGTTTATTTTTCGTGTATGAGATTATCATATTTGAGAAAAAACATAAATTTATGTTGATTATTTTTTTAAGCATAGAGCTTGAGAAAAGACATACCTATTCTTTAGTATTTGAAATATAAATAGTTTTTAACTACATATTTTCCATATATTTCTTATTTACTTTTCTTTAGACAAATGATAATCTTTTTTGTTTACTTTTGGTTTTTTTTCGTATATTTTGGTTTATATTCCATATATTGTTGGTTTATTGTCTTACTCTTAAAGAATAATGAACAATCTCATTATATTTTTCATTATCATTGATTGAATATATTATCATTATTGTTATTATTTGTTTATTAATAGATAGCCTCATGAGGCTATCTATTAATGGTTTTGTTCATAGTAATTGGAATCCAAATTTCAAAAACATAAAAATTTGAAATATTTTTCATTTACTTTTGCTTTATTTTTCGTATATTTTTTTGTTTATTTTCCATATATTTTTAATTTTTTAGAAGTAATAATTAATAGATTAAATTTTTTCTCTCCACTAATATTAACAATAGTATAATCTCATGAAAGAAATAAACAAGATCTACATGGACCTCAAAAGAGTACTCAAAATTTTTGTATATGCTTTTGTCAATTTAAATATTTTCCATATATTTTGTGTTTTTGATACAACAGCTTCATTATAGTCATCATTAAAAAACGACTTTAGGTAGTTATTGTGGTATCTTATGTTGATAAGTAATATATTAAAATTTTTCTCTCCACTAATATTAACAATAATATAATCTCATGAAAAAATAAATAAGATCTTCATTGACCTCAAAGAATACCTATAATTTTTGTATTTACTTTTGTCAATTTAGAATATTTTTTGTATATTTTACATTTCTGATATGATGTATTATACTATATAATGAGTATACTTTTGGTATATTATCGGTTTCCAATACACTTCAAAACATTAAAATAAAATAAAAAATCTAATTATAACCTTTAAAATATTTCGAAATTAAATTTGTATTTATATTTTTAATAACGAATAGCATAATATCATAATATCATAATATCAACCTTATATATGTGTGTGTGTGTGTTTTCACTTTCAAATTGCGAATGCAAGGCCATATCTTCATGTGAGGTAAAATTATTGCATCTTCTACCTATTGTGGGAGGAATCACTCAGCTTCTTATGTGTCCGCTGCACATACATGTAAATAGCCAGCCCAATCAAATTTTTAAAATTCTTATCATGGAAAATTAACCAAAACCATTTTCCAGAGTGACCAAAAACCCATCCAAGTTTTCTTCATGTATATATCCAAAACCAAAATTATCATGGAAAATTCTTATCAAAGTTTACTTCATGCAAATAACCAAAACCAATCAAAGTGACAACACTTATTAATTATATCATCTATTGAACCAAAGTCACTCAATAGTATACTCTCTATTTCCCCACTTGCATAACTCCTAGGCTATTCTCTACTTCCAGAAGCAAAACTATCCTGCTTAGAATTCTTATACTCAGAGCTACTAACATCAACAGAGTCCTTGATGTTCAAATTCTTAATCTGATGAGGAATTGTGCTCTCTAAGCTGGAAAATAACATATTTTAAAGACTTGTCATGTAACTTATATTAGCCAAAATATTAAAGACTTGTCGTTTTTGTATAGCTTTAAAAACGATTTTATAAATCAAAATTAATAATAAAATATTAAAATATTCTAAAGCAAGTGTTTTTTTATATGTCTCAATTAATTTTAATATAATTTATATTTATATAAATTAATTATATTTAAAACAAGAATAAAATATTGACAACAACCTGACAATAACTAGAAAACAACCTAACAACAACTAAATAATATATTATTATTAATATTTAATAACTTAATATTTAATTATTTAATATTTAATAATAATTCAATACTTAATAGATAATAATTTAATATTTAATAATTTAGATAATTTTTGAATTATTAAATATTAAATTATTATTTATTAAGATGTATATGTACTCTCATCCATAGGTCCCCTCTCAAATGCACCCACAGGAAACCACCTTTGTTCTTCTCTGATAATGCTACCCAACCGTAGGAGGACCCAAATTCATATATTAGAAAAGGAAATGTTTTTATGATAATCTTACTATTGCCAAGGCTGATGGAAGTGTTGATTCCACCACTTTTGCAACATCTAACCAATCTATTTTGAGCATCAATTCACCTCCTCCATCTTTCGTAACTGATGAAACTGTGTTTGTGGGTGAAGAAAATGTTTCTTTGGAAGGTGTAGTTCAGTTTGAGAAGCCCAGCTCCTCTTCATGTCTGGGTAGGGTAAATGGGATAATTTTCAATTTTCTTTTCTTCATATCATCAGTTGATTGATTCTATATTATTGTAAACATTTTTAAATTCTTCTTGCCTCCTTATTGTTTAAAATTTTTTTAATCATCCTTAATTCATGTAATAGTCGTGTAAGTTTTGTTTTCTGGTGAATACCTTTCCTTCTGTTCTCTGCAATTGCTTAGGTTCTATTTATTTAGAGAAAACTACTCCAATTTTCTAGAAAATTTTCCAAAATGAAAATAGAAAATAAAACTTTATGTTTACTTTGGGTATTTTCACAAAAATCTCACTTAAAATATTTTTCACCATTTTCATAATTTTAAAAGAAAAGTGTAAAATAAGTTTTTGTTGTTTTCAAAAACTTTTCTCATTAAAAATATTAAGTGAAAACACAGAGTTTTCATTTGAAAACACGTTGTTTTCATCTTTATTTTATTCATTATAGAGGACGAAACCAACTCTACTTTTCAAATCCTAAATTATCTTAATTTTTATTTATTAAATTGAACAAGTAAACACATGTTCTGTTTTTAAAAAATGAAAAATAATTTCTAACAAGTAAACATATTTTTTAAATTTTTTATGTAAATGAAAAGTTTTCATTTTTTAAAAAAATTCTCTGTTCTTTGTTTTTTTATATCCATGTACACAACAAAATGATGAAGTAACGAAAGGGACAAAAACGAAACAACAAAATTAGAAACGGGACGCGCTTGAAATACAAAAGGGATAGGTGTGTAATTTATTAAAAAAGTGGTGTTTTAGTTTGTTAAACAGTAAAAAAAAAATCTGTAATTTTCTCAAGTAATTATATGAGAGGCGTATATAGAGAAACTAGCTCCTTAAGATTACCCAACCAAATTTGATCAATGTAGAAGATGCTATCGTAGATGCCTCAAGTTCTATCGAGCGGCCAATTGAAGAACCCGATTTCCTCGAGAAATTTCTGTTAGAGAAACTTCTTCCAAGAAGCCAAAATTTTCAATTGAAGCATATATCTCTCCACCAATATGAGTTCCTAAGAGATAAAATGACTCCATGTCTTATGTTTTATCAAAGGTTGAGCAGTCTAATGATATAATTCCTCAAAGATCTCTCATATGTCTCCCCTCCCCATTTAAAAAATAAATAAATAAAATTCAATTTCAATAATTATTTGTTATGACTTAATGATAGTCTACAAAAAAGAAATCTAAATTCTAGTTAACAAATTAATATTACATTTCCACAATTCTACCTAAAAATAAGAAAGGAAGAAATGCCAACGCCACGTTTTTCTTTCTTTTTTCTTTTTACAATTGGGTAGCATTACAAGTCCTTTTTAAGTCTTTCTTGGGTTCTTTGTACAACTAAAGATGTTGTTTGAGTCAACAATTTTGATTCAATAATTGAATAGGGATGCATTTTGAAGAACAAAGTTGATGAAACGCATTTCGATTTGGTATCTACAATTTCTATGAATTTTCTTGAGACATGTAGGGCCCCATTTGATAGAGATAGTCTATTTGAAGGAGATTGCAATTTGGAATTAGGTTGAATTATAATGCAAATTGGTTGCAACTGTGACCTTGCTTCTAATGAAACTTATTGGCACATTTGATTAGTAAAACTGCAACCTAAGAACGCTAGACTGTGGAGAAAAATGATAATGTATAATTAGTGACTGATTTAAAAAAAAAAAAAAAAATGTAAATTCCTTTCTCAAAATTTAGCAACATTTTAAGTTTATGCTTATGTAAATTATTATATGATTCAATTATCAGACTTTTATTTCCGTTTTTTTTTTTTTTAATATGGTTGTAGTTGATTTTGTGCTACCCAGTTGTAGAGATCAAAGCTTAAGCATTTAGTTGCAAAAGAGTGCACTGATTTTGAATTGTCTCACTTTGATTTACTCTTTGACAACAACTGATATTGAATTGTCTCACTGTTAGCAACTGCTTTCTTTAGCTTCAAGTGAGTGATTATGGAATCTGCACTTCTCATTTGTTTTAAAAGTTTTACATACAACCTACTCAATATACCGCACAATTCAATATTTTTATAAAATTTTTATAATGTTTTCTTTTATCATATTATAAAATATTTTAAAATATTAAAAATAATAAACAAAGTTTAAAAATACATATATAGATAATGTAAATATAATAATTTGAAAACTAAATAAATAATATATTATCAAAAATTACAATTGAAAAAATAAATATTGAGCTCTAATTGAATTCAAATAGACAAAAAATTTAAAAAATCAATACCTTTATAATTAATTAGACATTTATTATTGTACTTATAGGTTACTTTCATATTATTTAATTTATGATTAATTATCCACTCATTGTTGTAATTAATTTTAATCTTACATAGTTAATTAGTCACTTATTATCTAATTAATTTTTTAATCTTAATTATTAATCATTTTAAGTTATAAGTTACTCTTATATTTTGTTTATTCATAACTAATTAGGTACTAACTATTGCAATTAATTTTAATCTTATATACTTAATTATCTTCACCTATTATCTAATTAATTTTTAATTATCAATAAATAATCATTTCAATTTTATATGCAAATTTTAAATTTTTTTAATCTTTACTTGATTGCAAATGAATTATTAGTAAAAAAAATAAAAAAAATGCAAATAGTTTGAGAAACACCACAATATAAAGAAATTTTATTTTTGAAAAATAAGTTGCCATATAGAATTGAGGCAATTTTCATTGACGGTACCCAACATTACAACCAAATACCATCATATCTATCTTTTATTTGGTCACTTAAAACTCTCTCACCTTTAATTTTATTTCAAAGAAAATGTCCAAATATATTTTCCGGGTGACATCAATGACATGGCATCCACATAGATGCTAATGTGGCCTAAAAAAAGGGAGGCAAATGCATAAGCAAATAACTCTGCAAGCCCTCAATAAAACCTTCTACTTCCATATCCTTCCTCTCCAGCTCCTCATCAAAACCATTGAAGATGGCTAAATCAAGTTAAAAATAATAAATTCAACAAAATTTTTATCAAATAATATTCAAAATATATATAAAAAAGTCATTGGCAAGAAATTAACTTTAATGGAAAGTAAAAAAAAAAAACACATCTTCGTTATAATAAACTAAAATCTGCAAAAACAATTAATCATAAAAAATTGAAAAGAAAAATCTCATAAAATAACAGCTAAACAACCTCTTACATCAAATTTTCTTAAAAATTGAAAGAAGAGATATATATATATATATATATATATATATATATATATATATATATATAGAAGAGGGTGATACACATACAAAGAGAAGGTGCAAAAAAAAGAAAAAAGAAAAAAGAAACCGACAATGCGGTGGCATGAATGGAGAAAAAAATTGACACTCGTATTAACCTTGTGAAAATCCTATGCTCCCACAAAATCAAACAATTTGATTTATTAACAACAAAATATTATCATTCTTTTAAATTCAATTTGGGCATTGAATTTTTTTTTTTTTTTTTTTTACAGAGGAAATGAAAGAAAGAGCCTTTTTTTTTTTTTTTGTCTGTTTGGTTAAACTGTTGTTGTTAGGTAGTAGTTATTAGCCAATAGTTGTTACTGATAGCAATTAGTTGGTAGCTGATCAATGTTAAGTTTAGTGAAATTTTTTTTTTTTTAGTAAATGTTGGAGATCAGAAATCAGGAAATGCGCCTAAACATCTCAATTAGGTTGACACACTCTTAGCTTTTGCATCATATTTCTAGCGTCCAAAATATTATTAAGAAGAAAAAATAAAATGTTGATTACAAAGACACAAAAGGCAGCAGCCACATGAAAGCTAACAAAATCTATAATTAGCCTTCCTACTAAAATCATTACAAACCACCGAATTAAGAAAATTAGGACTGGAATCCTACCAACAGAAAGAGGATGCTAATGTGTCATGTTTAGCCAACAAGTCAGTGGCTGAATTCCCTTCTCTAAAGATATGGGAAACGTAAAATTGCATATGAAAAACTAAGTGAAGACAGTTATGCCATTGGATATTCAACTCCCAAGGGACCTGCATAGACTTGAAGCGAAATAAATGAACCACATAAGAAGAATCACACTCAAGCTAAATTCTACGCCAACTACGAGACCAAGCAATTTCAATTGCTTTCATTGCAGCTTGAAGCTCAGCCATAAACGCGAAAGTGCAAGAAAAGACCAAACGCGAAGGCTCCTCTTGGCAAACCATGAGCTGTTCGAAAAATTCCACCACAACTTGCCACACCTGGAGCTCCCAAAGCCGATCCATCTATATTGACTTTAAGCCAGCCACAAAGAGGCGACTACCAAGTAACTGAAAGAACTTTAGAAGCTTTGCCTGCAATACCGTTGACCTTGAGAAGGCAAAGAGTAAGAAGGTCCTCAACAGTATTATACATGGTACCTATTTTGAAAAAATCTGTCTCTTTAATGGAGGACCAAAGAGAGCATAGAGTTCCATGAATATTAGGGTGAACATCATTAAAAATGAAATTATTTCGGGCTTTCTAAATTAGCCAAATTCCATGCACTATTGCAGAATTCCATAACGCCGAGATTTGAGAGTGGAAATAATGATGCATTGCAGACCGAACCAAATCCAAGAGAGAACCCGAGATACATAATCTCTTGCCAAAAAGGCTAGAAACAGCTCACCAAATAAAGGAGGCAAAAACACAAGAAGAAAACAAGTGAGCACTTGTCTCTTTGTTTTGAAAACACAAGACACATCTCGAGGGGAAATTCAAGCCTTTTTTTATGCAAATTCTCGTCAATTGAAAGATACCTAAGGATAGCTTTCCAACCGATTAGGGATCTCGAAGGGGGAAAAATTCTTTCCAAAGGAAAGAAGTCCAAGGAATGAGAGGCTTAAAAATACGCAAATGGTTATACATGTGCTTAACAGTCAGAATATCATCCTTCCTTTGTGTCCAGATACAAAAATCACAATCACCATTTAAAAATTGAATATCCTCAATATTAGATCGAACCTCATCATTAGAAATAGAGGCGACATTCCAAGAACCATGAGCAACAAAAGATGAGACCGGGTCCACCAAAGTTCGTTGATCACTCTCTAAAATTCCTAACTTATTAGCAACAGTGGGAATTATCCATTCTACTGTCCAAAAATTAAGATTACTGTTTGGACAAATGAGCCAAAGAATTTCTGAATGAAGCAACAAGAAATAAATATGCTTAACAGATGACCAAACTGAAGACTGAAAATAATTAATTTTTGGAGTACCTGAAGCATTAAGAAACCTTGTACGAACAATCTTCATAGGAAAATCTTGAGAAATAATAAGCTTTCATGCTAATTTACTGAGCATAGCATCATTGAGATGACCTAACTGCTTAATACTAAGCCTGCCCTCTTTAACCGGAAGACAAGTAATTCTCTAAGGGACCAAAACCAATTTTATCTCAGTAAAAGAGCCAGACCATAAAATGTTTCTCATACATTGCTCCAAAAAGCGAATTAGAGAATTAGGCCATTTATACACTACAAATGAGTGAAGTAAAGAACTAGTGACAACAACTTGGATTAGAGTAAGCCTATCTGCCATGAAGAATGAGCTACCCTTCCATTTCGCAAATTTAGAATAAATCTTATCTGCAAGAGGCTTTAATTAAACCCATTTAGGAGCTCCATGAAACAAAGGAACACCTAAATATACAAAGGGGAGCCTACCCTTAATTATACCCGTAACCTACTACAATTTAAAAGTCCGCCTGGCACTTATTTTATCATCAAAAAAGATTTCTGATTTTGTCCAGTTGACAACCTGTCCAGAAAGATGACCATAAAGCTGAAAAATTGAAGTGAATGCCCAGATATTTCTGATTGTAGCCTGACCAAAGAGAAGAATGTCATCTACATACGAAAAATGAGTAGGAAAAAGAGAGGTATTTAAATAATGCATAGGAGCTATTTCACCATTAAAATCATAAAGATAAGTCGTTTAAAAAAATCCTCAGCAATGTAAAAAAGAAGAGGGGAGGGAGGGTCCCCTTGCCTAACTCCACGGGAACAAGAAAAATAGCCATGAGAATTAACATTAATCAAAATTGAGAGCTGAGAAGATGAAAACAAAGAGAGTACCCAGTCTTTGTATTACAATGAAAACCCAAAAGCTTCCAAAACATCAAAAATAAAATTCCACTCAATAGTGTCAAAGGCCTTTGGAATATCAATTTTAAGAGACATATTACCTCCAAAACAAACCGTACTTAACAAATTGACACCCTTAGATGCATCAACAATGCAATCAGAAATTTGCTTGCCTTTAATAAAACTAAATTGGTGACAAGAGATAATTTTCCCCGTAATAGAAGCCAGGCGATCAGCTAGAGTTTTTGTAATGATCTTAAAACAAAAATTACTAAGAACAATAAGGCGGTATTGTTCAATAGCAATAACATCAGTATCCTTAAGAAGCAAAATCATTATACTAGAATTGAAACCTGAAGTAATAAGATCAAAATTGAAAAAGCTTTTAACTGCAGCACAAACTTCATTAGCAACAACATCCCAATAGGTCTTACAGAAGATACCTGTGAATCTTTTAGGACCTAGGCGACTATGGGCTTCTATCTAAAAAATCGTAGTCTTTATTTCCTTACTAATGGGACAGCAAACCATGGAAAGATTATCTTTAGGAGAAACCAAAGAAGGAATGACCTCTTTAATCAAATTAATATTGGGAGAGACAGAATGATCTACCTGAAATAAATCTGATAAAAGTCCAAGATGTGCTACTTAATAGCCTATTTATTATCAGAGATAACCCCATTAATTCGGAGTTTCCGCACAAATTGTTGATGGAAGAACAAAGAGTTTCTATCCCCAACTGCAAGCCACTTATTTCTACTTTGTTCTTTAGAAAAGACTTCTTGTTGGTGTAGTAGAAGATCTAAATTTGCATGAGCTTTAATCTCTTGACTATAAAGTGGTTCAATGAACCCATTGATAGAGATTTAGGACCGAATTTCCTATAAAAGAGAAGTAATGTGAGAAATATTAACATCCAGGTTTCTAAAAACTTCTCTATTCCAAATGCTGAGAGCTGAACGAAGATGCTTCAATTTAACACCAATAATTTGCATTGGGTGGTCAGAATCAATATGAAGGGACCAACTCTGCGAGATAAAATCCCTCAAAGTAGGATTTGTAACCCACATAGCCTGAAATCTAAACTGTGAAATCACTTTATCGGTAAAAGCACAACTGAGAAATAATGGATTATGGTTAGAGTGATGTCGAGATAAAACAGTACAAGAAATTTCTTTCCAATGATTAAAAAAATTCTATATTAGCCAAAGCTCTATCCAATCTGCATTAAACCCGATTATTACCATGTCTACCATTAAACCAAGTGAAAGCTGCCCCACGTGTTAGAGTGTTAGATAAAAGACAGTCATCCATAAAGGTTCTGAAATCCCGACATGGTCCTGATGCTAGATGTTGGGTTTCGTGATCCATAACGCAGCGGAAAAACAAAAATTTAACCACTAAAAACCTATAACCCGGATCCATGTAATTTGAATTAGATTGATTGAGAGAGTTTCCAAAACTCACCAAGACGATTTCTAGGCAAGAACATTGGAAGGAAGAGAGGGGGTTCACACCGGTGACACCCTACCTCGAGCTTTGTGTATTCCTTTGTCAGATTGAGATGTCACCAAAAGGTCACGTCCTCTACAGTATCCACATGAATAAGGTAATCCAAAGCCAAGTTGGTCTACTAGAACCTTTGTTTTCTCACAACACTTTTTCTCTTTATGTGTTTTTCTCATAAGAAGCAGTAGAGAAGGAAGGAGAATGTGGCTTAACCTAAACCCTAGAGAATGAGATGTATATATATACATCCAATCTAAGGTTTCACTTACCAAAAAAATTTTGATAGGAATAGACTTTCTTTTTTTACTTTGATTCTAATTCCAAATTAGAATCATTTCTATTTATTTTAGATAACTTTTACTTAAAATAAATAAATAAATAATATATATATATATATATATATTTAAACTTCCATAGAGATAATTATTGGGCTTATTAACCTAAGTCTGCTTTGGGCTTGTTCTAAGTGTGCGACCCTGTAGGTTCACACAACGTTGGCAATGGGCCTAAAATTCCAATTTTAGCCCACAAGTCATAATTGGTCTCTAGCAAGACATTATGACCACCCAAGTTATATGAAGGCCGATAATCCGACATAACCTAATACACAGCTTGTACTATAGTAATTGAACATAAGGCATGGATTATGTCATCCTTATATTGTTCAATCATGTTGTTTCTCGATCCCAACTAGACTGATACTGATAACTCTTTATCATTCTAGCATGGCCATGCATTTCTCTTCAGTCTAACTCATTGAGGGGCCCAACAGATATCTTCTCAAAATAACTGAGGGACAAATTCCATCTTAATCACTCACATTCCTCACACAACTCATTCTATATCCAATCACAACTTGTTTTACCATCTGGTTAAAGTATGGCGTAGGGATGTGTTTAAACACAGAACTTATCATGCAGGAAACCATGGTGATCTCAGGTCAGAGGACTCAAATAATACTACTATGGTGAGAATTACCTATGAAAATAATCCATGTGGTATTCTCATATTGGGTCGATCCAGTACATTATTTCTCTAAACTTAATCATCAGTCAACCTCATACTAGTCTTTATTCATTATTGTTCCCACAATAATAATCGACTAGGGATATTTAGCTTAGAATTCAACTATCATCTAAGAGTTTTACTATCAATTCACGTACTTGATGATCTTAGTA
Organism: Mallotus japonicus; assembly: GCA_949634005.1. Lineage (NCBI taxonomy): Eukaryota > Viridiplantae > Streptophyta > Magnoliopsida > Malpighiales > Euphorbiaceae > Mallotus > Mallotus japonicus. Next base: position 13,428 of record CATIWK010397456.1, read on the forward strand.
GAATTAACTAATCAAGGATAATACTAGAATTAGCCAGTAATGATAAAAATGCCTCTTTATTATTAAAATAGAAATATGACAAAGCTAAAGTAGGCCTCCAGTGTTAGTGTTATGCCCTAGGACAGCGTTGAAATCACCAATCATACACCAGCTAGCTGAAAAATTCACTGATAAGTTATATAGGTCAGCCCATAAAGACATACGTCGATTGCTCCACACACTGCCATAAAAAAAAAAAGAAATTTTTTGCAAGGCATTAGCAACTTGAATATCTAATGTAATGTGTTGATCATGTACATGAAGGAAAGTTGGGTTGGAAGGCCTATAGACACCCAATTCCGGGATAAGAGAGTGTGGATGCGATAGAGGACTCTGATGATGAGAATATTATAAATAGAAGTTAAAAAAATGAAAAGTTAAAAAAAGTTAAAAAAAGTTAAAAAAATGAAAATGAAAAAATCAGAATTATGTAATTCCGACCGAAATTACACATTTCCAGTTAGAAATGCATAATTCCGATCGGAATTATGTTTTTTTATAGGAAATACATAATCCCGATCGGGATTATGCTGTTCCGATTGCGTTCCGTCTGTGTTTTTAATTTTTCAGTAAATAAATTTTTATTTTCCTGATTTTTTATTAGTTAAATGATGTGATAAATCCTTTTTCTAGGATTTATCTGGATTTTTCTAGAAAATAAGAGTCCTTTTACAAATCAATTTTGGTCTCTGAAGTCACATGAGAGATGTGACTTTGAGCTAGGGTTTTCTATATAAACCCAAGTTAAGCTCTCCTGAAGGGGAGGGGTTTTTGAGAAAATATTCTTTTTCTAGGATTTATCTGGATTTTTCTAGAAAATAAGAGTCCTTTTACAAATCAATTTTGGTCTCTGAAGTCACAAGAAAGATGTGACTTTGAGCTAGGGTTTTCTATATAAACCCAAGTTAAGCTCTCTTGAAGGGGAGGGGTTTTTGAGAAAAAAGCTTTGGAAGGAGACGCGGCACACACACACCTGCATACACAAGAAAAAAACTCTTCTTTTTCATGTTGTTTTAAGGAGCAGTAAATCTTTTGAGAGAAGAACATCAGGCATTGAAGATCTATTCAAAAAGCAACGGTGATTCACACCACTCTGAGGAGCAAATCAATATTGCATTCACATCCCTTCTTCTACTCCTTTCTATTTTTTTATTTGATTTTTATTGTTTATTTAATTTGAATTTTAAAATTTAATTTTGTTCGATTACTAATTTTTATTCATTCTTTTTGTGTATTTTATGATGGATGGGGTGATATGAACACATGGAGAAAACCTATGGAGAACTCATAAAGGTCCATGGAATGCCATGGATTTTAATTATGTATTTGATTTTAGTTTCCTTAGGATTTATTTAATTTTTAGTTTTTTTTCTTGTTTGTTTTATTTTATGTTTTTTTGGGATTGTTTAATTAATTATTTTGTTTTTATTGTAATAGCCCCGATAGTAGGAATAGTGAAATTATATGTGGTTGAATGATTTTATTTTGATTAATTGGTTAGTAAAATAGGTTTAATTTGGTAAAATCTAATAAAATCAATGGTGGCTTTAGATTAATTTTAGGTTGCATGTTAATTAGATTAGGGTTAGAAATCATTAGATGCATGTTTTAATTAATTTATTGGTTTATTGTTTTTATGATTATTTTTATTTATTTTATTTTGATTGTTTTGTTTATTGTTTTGTATGCATTTTAGTTATTATTTATTTTTTGCTTCGTTTTAGTATTTTTTATGATTTGCTTGTTCATTTGTTTCCTTTGTTTTTAGGGTTTAGGTTAATCATTAAAT
>CATIWK010397471.1:0-12163 GCA_949634005.1 Mallotus japonicus
AGTAATATATATTAATATTTTCTTTATATTTTTAACTACTAATATAAAAATAATAAAATTGGATACATTGAAATAATTCAAAATATATGATAGTTAAATTTATACATTTTTTTATATAATTAAAAAATTAGTTTTTTTTTGAAAATAATTAAAAAATTAGTTAAAGTTAGATTCATGAGAAATTTTTTTATTTATAACCTAAAAGGGCCCCATGATCACTAGTGGTTTGAAAGTAGTGTAGTGGGGTTTGATGCACCATTGGTACCATAATTTTGCCTCAAGTTTCAAAATGGTACCAGATTTTTAATTTTTTTCTTTTCAGTACCACAAGTTCTATTTTTTGTTTCAGATTAAAGTACCTCAAACATATCCGATCAAAATTAGCATACATGGCAGCCGGAATAAACATATTTTTAGTATATTCGCTATGTAAATATCCCATTAAACAGCCTAATCATCTTGTTTGCCCCATAAAACAAAATTTTCTTGTGGGCCCCACAAAAATAAAATTTTAGCAAATTTAATTTTATGGAGTCCACAGGATTATTAGACTGCTTAATTGGATGCTTACATGGCGAATATACAAAAAAATATACTTATTCAGGCTGACCCGTATGCTAAATTTGATCGGAAATCATTAAAGGACTATGATCTTAAACAAAATAGAAATTAAGTGACCGAAAAGAAAAAAAATTAAAAATCTAGTACCATTTTGAAACATGGATCAAAATTATGATATCGATTTTGCTTTAAACCCTAGTATAGTGAGGAGGGAGAAAATTTTGATATGAATACTTTGAGATTAAAAAAAAAAGGTCAGTTTATTAAAAAAAAAAAAAAAAAAAAAGGGGGCCACAAACAAACAAGTGGTGTATACTTTACGGGAAACATCAAAGAAAGGCTCCAGTGATTATTATATTCAGACAAAATATTATTGTTTCTCATAACCCATTTGTTGCTCGCAAACTTCAGCACTTCCTTCATCATCTCTAGTGTTCGTTTGCTCTCATCTTTGGCCAGTTACAGTAACAGCAGGTGTTCATATAACATATACCCTTCTCTTCTCTTTTTTTTTTTGCCATATTATTTATTTTGTCTCTGGTGTGATTATTTTCAGATGTCATAAGTCACAACATTTTATTTTTTGCTTTGTTTATTTTAGATTTTTTAAAAAACCCTTTTGGTACTATCCATGATCAGCTGGATCGATCTACTGATTTGTAGTGTAAAAATGCTAAAATCAGTTAATATTTAGCAGCATGCATGTAACACAAATCATGTATAGTTTTCTTGCAGATTTTCGTGAGAATTTTCATCATGAAAAGGGCATGGGATACGATTTCTTCAGGTTAGTAGTCTCTTGGTACTTTTCCTTATTTCCAACTACTTATGAACGAATACAATGTTTTTCTTTCATAATTTATTGAACTATTTTGTTGATTGATTTTCAATTCAAAATAAATCATGGATGACTTCTAAGGCATAGCACGGTAAAATATTCGTTTAGTGTTTATCAATTTTTTTTTAATTTTTATTGTTCAAGTATAAAAATGCACAAAATATTTGTTATTAAATTCAACAATTTGGTAAGTGTAATACACTGATATAAGCAAGAATTTCCCATATATCATGTGCAAATATTAATTAAGATGTTTCCTAATTGTCTATTATAAAATTAAAATTTCTCGAGTTATAGGTGCTTAATTTGCCACTCATTTGGAATCATTTTGTTGATAACAATTTTTGCCAAATGCTCAAGCTTTTTTCTTTTTTTCTTTTTTTTTTTTTAAATTTAGAGCAAATTACTTTATATTCGTTGACATTTAACCTAATTAACACTCTTTGCCCTTTGTTTGAAAATTGAACATTTTCATCCCTCAATTTTATTCCATCAACATTTTAGTTCTTTCAATGTATTTTCCGGTGATTTTTTTTTTTATATAAAGAAATATTAAGCCCCCTCTATTTTATAAAAATGAACAGTTTAATCTATATTTTTTAATTAAATTAAACTAAACAATTTATTTCTTATTTCAACTTTAATATATATATACATATATTTTAATTTATAATTCGAAAAATAATTATTCTTCTAACACTATTCTTGTTTCTATCAACATCTTATAATTAAAAATTAAGTTATATTTTAATGAATTCATTAATTTGGTTAATTTTACTTTGAAAATCAAGTTATTCACTTTTTTTGGTGTTTGATTTCAACAATTGTAAATTTTTTTAAAGTTATTTAAAAGAAAAAGGTTAAATTAAGTGCAAAAAAAGTGAATATAAAATAAATTGATGAAAATTATAACTTAGTTTTTGATTTAATATATTGATAGAAGTGTGTATATGTGTTGAAAGTTTAAATAATATTAAAATTATATATTTAAAATGAATAAAAAATTGAAGGACTAAATTATTTTGTAGTATTTAAATAGAGGGATTAAACTGTTTATTTTTATAAAATAGAGGACACTAAATATTTTATGATATAAAAAACTCACGGAAAAATTAATCAGAAGTAAAGTGTTGACGGAAAAAACTGAGGAGGTAGGGTGTTTGAATTTTAAATCAGAGATTGGAGAATTTGAATAAGGTGGAAAAATAATTTGGTCAATAATTTATTCATAACAACTTATAATTAATTATTTTTCCCACCAATGAGGCACAGCTCAATTGCTTAATGCACTGAGGCCTCAGAATTAAGGTCTTGGGCATGATTTATGGTTTGTGTTGATAGTGATATATTAATAATTATTTATGCTTTCTACATGGATTATTATTTATGGTTTGTATTGATAGTGATATATTTGTGGTTTGTATTGATAGTGATATATTACTAATTATTTATGCTTTCTACTTGGATTATGATTTATGGTTGTGTTGATAGTGATATATTACTAATTATTTGTGCTCACAACAATATGCTGTCTACAACATTATTTGTTTTAGGGGCGGAGATGGCTGCAAAATTATTAGAGATAAATGAGAAAGCTGAAGCATTACACATTTTCACCAGTGAGGAAAAGATACAAACTCTAAAAAGAAAGTGGCAAGAACTCGAACACATAAAAGCTGATGTAATGGAAGAGTTAGAAGCAGCAGAGTGGAGAACTGGCAAGAAACCAAGGAATGAACTTCATAATTGGTTCAGTAATGTAGAAAGGGTGAAAGCTGAATTTCATAGAATAGAACAAGAAGTGGAACAAGGTGGGTTGAGAAGCAAACTGTTAGGAAAGCTTGTAGAGAAAACGACTGAAGAAGTAAAAGAGCTAATTGATCAAAGTTCTAGATTTCGAGGACGGCTTGTTCTTAATGCAAATGATGATAGTAAAGTTGCTTTATTTGCCCCAAAATTAGTTGGAGAAACATTTAAGATAAATAAGAAGAAGTTATGGGACTGTTTAACGGATGATAAGTGCTTAAGCATTGGTATTTATGGGATGGGAGGTGTGGGGAAAACCACATTGGTGACACATATCTATAATGAGCTTCTCCAAAGAAAGAAGGATGTATATTGGATCACTGTATCACAAGACTTTAGCATTAGTAAATTACAAGATCTTATTGCCAAAGCTTTTGAATTTGTTATTCCAAATGAGGATGATAAGAGGAAAAGAGCTGCTATGATGCGGGATGCATTGAGCCATAGACCAAAATTTTTTCTTATACTAGATGATTTGTGGGAATATTTTTCTCTTGATGAAGTGGGTATACCTATCTCCAAAGAAAATGGGTGCAAGTTGATTCTTACAAGTCGTTCATTAGAAGTTTTTAACAAGATGGATTGCCAAAAGAAGATCAAAGTTGAGCCTCTTTCTGAAGAAGAAGCTTGGATCTTGTTCGAGGAGAAACTCGGGGAACAACTTCGTGCAGATGTTAGAGAGATAGCAAAATCTGTTGCAAGGGAATGTGCTGGTTTGCCACTTGGTATCATAACAATGGCTGGGTGCATGAAGGGAGTGGATGACTTAAGTGAATGGAGAAACATGCTGAGTGAATTGAAGCAGTCAAAAATTAATGAGGGTGACATGGAAACTAAAGTGTTTCAGATATTGAAACTTAGCTATGATCGCTTGGATAATTTAGCAATGAAGAAGTGCTTCTTGTTTTGTGCATTGTATCCTGAAGATTATAAGATTAGAAGAGTGGTGCTGATAGACTATTTGATCGCTGAGCGAGTGATAGAAGAAAGAAGCAGGCAAGCGGAATTTGACAAGGGCCATACAATGCTTAACAAACTTGAAAAAGTTTGCTTGTTGGAAGGTTTATGTGATGGCCGTGATTACAGATGTGTTAAGATGCATGACTTGATTAGGGATATGGCCATTGAACTAATGAGAACAGATACACTAGTAATGATGGGTAAGGGGAGTTGGCAACATTGCCAGCATTGGACAGCAAATCTTGTGAGAATTTCATCAATGTACAACTGCCAAAGGATAATTCCTTCCAACAGTTCACCGATGTGTCCTAAACTTTCAATTCTGATGTTGCGTGACAATGAACTGCAATCCATTTCAGATCAGTTTTTTTCACATTTGAATGGGCTAGAGATTCTTGATCTTTCTTTTACAGAGATTAAAGAATTGCCCGATTCCATCTCTAATTTGTCTAATCTCAGTACATTAATACTCAGACGTTGTTACTGGCTAAAGTGTGTGCCATCATTGGCAAAGCTTAAGAAGCTGAAGAAGTTGGATCTTAATTTCAGTGGAGTTGAAGAAGTGCCTCAAGACATAGAGTTTCTCTCCAATCTTAGGTACCTAGGTCTCATTGGGAACTTCCTACAGGAGTTACCACCAGATAAATTACCAAGTCTTTCTTGTCTTCAGGTCCTCCTACTTCACCCAGAATTAACAGTTAAAGCAAAGGACCTGGCTTTTACTTTGGAAGCTTTGTGCTGCCGTTTCGATGATGTTAATGAGTTCAACACATATGTCCAATCTTCCAATGACAATCATTGGAGCCAGCGGCTGATCCATTTCTATTTCTGGATTGGAAACAAATCCAATGCAAGGGCAAAACTTGAGGATTATGGGGAAGAACCAGAATTTGTGCTTAGTAAAACAGTAATTTTCTGCAATTGCATTATCAACAGAGGAGAAGGTGTTCTGGTTCTTCCACAGGGTACAGAATCCTTGGAAATTGATTCATGCTATACAGGAAGGAGCTTATGCTTGGAGAATGCATTGAAGTACTTACAGATTAAGGATTGTCTTGGAATTGAATGTTTGTTTTCATCATGCTCCTCTTCTGTATTTCAGAGCCTTGAAAATTTATATATTTCGAACCTCAGGGATTTGAATATGATCTTCAGCAGGGAAGGAGCTGCAACAGTACCATTTTCGCCACCTAATGGTATCTTCTCCCTTCTTAAAACATTTGAGATGTGGGGATGTCCGAATATGAAGCGGCTTTTCACTCCTGAATTGCTGTCAAACCTTCAAAACCTGGAAGAGATTTCTGTTTGGGACTGCGAAAGCATGGAGGAGCTGATTGCCATGGAAGAAGAACAAGAAAGGCACTGCAACAATGCTAATCCATACATTCTCCCAAAATTACGTTCTTTTAAACTGACGCGATTACCACAACTAAAGAACATTTGTAGTAGAGAAATTATTTGCAGCTCTCTCCAATTTCTTTGTGTGGACTATTGCTGGAAGGTAATGCATATACCCATTTCACTTCTTCTGCTGGAGAATGACAGAACATCAGCTCTACCTTCTCTTCGAGAAATCTTAGTGAGCCCAAAACAATGGTGGGAGATTGTTGAGTTGGGTCATCCTAATACTAAGAACATTCTTTCACCCCTTGTCAAATTCTTGTAGCAGTAAGCATACGTTATCATTCTTTTGGTTTTTGGTTCATTTCTTGCAAGAGATTCAAAACTTATCCGTTTGCTTTCATTACAGGCAATTGAGGATCAGCTTCAATTTCCTTACTGCAAAGATCATAAATTGGTTTGCTGAAAGGATTTTTCTTGAAACCCAATATGTCATTTGGCTCCTAAACCAAAGTAAGGCGACCCTAAACCAAAGAAAGGCGACGCTAAACCAAAGTAAGGCCTTCCTACAAAATCCTCAGAACTGATCTTTGGTATGATGTGGATCATAATACTCTTGCCACTTTATGATTTGAGCTACTGAGCTCTTGAATTGACTTGAGTAAAATAGCAGAGTACTCTGCTGGAGTCTAAACTATGAGCTCCATTCTTCAGTTGATCTTTGCATGGCTCTATATAAAAGGGAAAAAAAAATATTACAAGATTAAAACTATGAACAGTGCTAAAATTGATCTCATCCAAGCGTTTTGGCTCCATAAACTGAAGTTCAAACTGATTTAGCTTCCTCCATAAAATGAAAAAAAATTACTCTAATGATTACATTAACTTCAAACTGATTTAGTTCCCTCCATAATCTTTGCTTGCCTCCAAAAACCGTTCTTAATGCAAAATCCATGCAAAATGAAGTTAAATTGTTCGATTGCAATCTCAGGTTCCAATATTTTGGTGTTAATAGCGGATTCTATAACTGACCTCAGCATGTGTGTCATTTGCGTTGGTATGTGTTCTTTCTGCTGAAAAAAATTCCCCATCGTTCAAGATCAGACTCTAGTCATGTTTAGATACATCCTCAAAACTTGGCTCATCATCTTTGTTTTGCTAATCATGCTTGATGTTATCAATTATACATGTGATTCTTCCAATGTTTAATCCGTGATGAGTTTTTTCAAGCAGGATATGTTTTTGTGGTTGGCACTTGACTAATTGATTCTTGGAATTGCTACTACGCTTGAATTGCTTATTGTTCTATAAAGATCAATCAATTTGATAATTTATTAATGAATAAATTAAATAAAATCCATAAAAACAATAAAAAAATAAAAACAATTTGATTCTTCAAAGAAATTTTAACTTAAATGACAAAAAAAATCTGAATTTAAATTCAACAATTATAGAACAACAGAAGCTATGAGAAAACTTCCTTTTAGATCAAGTAAATCTGAGAAAACATTGAAGATAACTACAGGAAAGGAGAATTGCAGAATCACATATGCAAAACATGTCAAATCCTTCTCATCAGGCGAACCAAGAAATTGGTTTGTGTGTTAGCTTTGCTCTTGTGACAGAACCTGTGAAAGAATCATTACTTAATGAATCATTAAGGATAAGTACAGTATTAAGCATTCAGAAAATTTACCTACTGAGATTGGAGTAAGCACCCACAGGGTAAATACTTTCAGCACATCCAAATATGGGAGAGCTGATTAGCTGGAATTAAGAAAGAGGAATGAATACAAATGAGTAAGCTTTGAATGAGTTACCAGCCGACACAATATTTAAAAGCATTGTGAAAAATGAATCAGAAACTGAAGGATGATGATGAATGGCTTACTGCAAGAAAAATTTGACAAGGGGCGATACGATGTTCTTAGCTTCAGGATGATCTAACTCAACCAAATCCCACCATTTTTTGGGGACTATTCCGATTCGTTGAAGCGAAGGGAGAGGAGATTTTTTGTCTTTCTTCAGCAAAAGAGGCAAGGGTATCGACTTTAGCTTCGGACAATATGCTATGCAAATTAATTGGAGAGAATGGCAGATCATCTTCCTACCACATATGCTCTTTAATTCTGGCAATCCTGCCAATTCTAAATAACGTAATTTTGGCAGAGTGAATGAACTTCTAAAATTGCTGTGATGGCTTTCATTTTGTTCTTCTTCCAGTGTTATAACCTCCTCCATATTTTCACAATCACCAACATAAAGCTCTTCCAAGTTTCTAAGGTTTGACAGCAACCAAGGAGTAAATAGCTTCCTCATACTTGGACATCTTGATATCTCAAATCTTTTAAGAAGGCAAAAGATGCCATTAGCTTTAGGTGGCAACATCCGCGAGGTTGTTGCTGGTGGAGTTGTGCAGAAGAGTGCATGTATGTCCATGGAATTTGTAACTTGTATCTTCTCGAGTCGTTTAAGTACAGAACAGGAGCACAATGAAAACAAGTATTGTACCCCAACACAACTATAAATCTTCAATTCCTTCAGTGCAGATTCATTTTCCAAGCATAACCATCTTCCTGTCTGGTAAGACTGAAGTTCTAATAATTTGAACTCCAGTGGAACATCTTCTTTGATGATACTATAACTACCCAAAATTACTCGCTTACCAAGCACAAACTCTGTTTCTTTCTGATGGTTGAAGATTTTATCTCCTATTACTGGAAGGTCATATTCCCTTCCTATCCAAAGAAAATAGTTGTTCAGCTGCAAACTCCTAACTTCTCTGTTCCTCAATGAAAGCCCATACCCCTCTTCCGAAGATCGGAAATACTTGTTGAACTCATTAAAGTCGTATAAACGACAGCATAACGATTCCAACTTCTTCAAGGATGCTATTTCCTTTCCTTTTACTGTTAATCCAGGGTCAAGTAGGAGGACTTGCAGAGAAGAAAGTTTTGGTAATATGCCTTGTGGTAACTTCCTTACTTTAGCTCCAAGGAGACCTAGGTACTTGAGATTGGAAAGGAACTTCATGCCCTGAGGTAGCCCTTCAACTCCGCTAAAATTAAGATCCAACTTGATCAATGCCTTGAGCTTTGACAATGGTGGCACCATCCGTAGCCTGCTACAACGTCTGAGTAGTAAGGTTCTGAGATTAGATAGGTTCGAGACAGAATCAGGTAACTTTGTAATGTCAGTATATGAAAGATCAAGAATCTCGAGCCTATGTAAATGCTCAAAAAAAGGATCTGCAATCCGCTCTAACTTAGTGTGACCCAACAACAGTGATGCAAGTTTAGGACACATGGGTGAATTGTTGGAAGGAATTTCTGTTATACTGTCATACATTAACGAAATTCTCACAAGATTCTCTGTCCAACTCTTGCAATCTAGTACATTTGATGTTCCCCAATGTTCCCGGACCGCATAGACTTTGCCCGCCATTACTAGAGTATCTGCATTCATTAGTTGGATAGCCATATCCCTAATCAAGTCATGCATCTTCACACAACTGTGATCCTGATCATCCTGAACACCTTCCAACAAGCAAACTTTTTCAAGTTTATTTAGCATGGTGTGGCCCTTGTCAAATTCTGCTTGTCTACTTCTTTCTTCTATTACTCCCTCATCAATCAAATAGTTGATGAACTCCTCCCTCCAAACCTTGTGATCTTCCGGGTATAATGCACAATACAAGAAGCAGTTCTGCAATGCCAAATTGCCCAAGCGATCATAGCTAAATTTCAATATTCTAAACACCAAGGTTTCCATGTCTCCTTCATTCACTTTTGATTCTTGCAATTCTCTCAATGTGTTCCTCCATTCGCTTACATCTTCCACTCCCTTCATGCAGCCAGCCATTGTGATAATTCCAAGCGGCAAACCAGCACATTCTCTTGCAATATGTTTCGCAATTTTTTTAACCTCTGTGGGAAGCTGCTCTCCCAGTTTCTCCTGGAACAAGTTCCAAGCTTCTTCATCAGAAAGCGGCTTCACTTTTATCTTCTTATTGCAGTCCATCCTGTTGCAAACTTCTAATGAACGACTTGTAACAATCAGCTTGCACCCATTTTCTCTGGAAATTGGTATACCAACCATTTTCAGAGAAAAATGTTCCCATAAATCATCTAGAATGAGTACAAAATTTTTTTTCCTACACAATGCATTCCAAAGCAGTGCAGCTCTTTTCTTCTCCTCATCTTCTCTGGAAATGTCAACACCAATAGCTTTAGCAATAAGCTTCTGCAATTTACCGATGCTGAAGTCCTGTGACACAGTGATCCAATAAACATTCTTCTGCCGCTGGAGAAGCTCATTATGGACATGTGTCACCAGCGTGGTTTTCCCCACCCCGCCCATCCCGAAGATACCGATTATCAAGCCCTCATCCTCCAATAAACACTCCCATATCTTACCTTTATTCATTTCAAATTCTTGACCCACTAAATTTGGTGCCAACAATGCAACTCCAACATTAGCATGTACATCAAGTAGAAGCCGTTCTTGAAATCTAGCACTTTGATCAATAAGCTCTTTCACTTCTTGAATCATTTTCTCTACAAGTTTTCCTAATAGTTTGCTCCTCAACCCACCTTGTTCTACTTCTTGTTCTAGTCTCTGAACTTCAACTTTCACTTTTGCTACATTAATAAACCAATTCTGAAGTTCATTCCTGGGTTTTTTGCCACTTCGCAACTCTGCTGTTTCTAATTCTTCCATCATATCAGCTTTTATGTCGTCAAGTTCTTGTAACTTGTTCCTGAGAGTTTCCATCTTGTCCTCATCCTTCAAAATGTTTAATGATTCAGCTTTTTCTGTTATTTCCAATAATCTCGCCACCATATCTGTCCCTAAAACAATCAAACAACACAAACATTTAATTTGAACCTTAAACTTCTTTATTATTTTTATTATTATTTTTTTTTTGGAAGGGGCAAAAACCCAAAACAATTAACAGGAAATCAAAACTTCTTTATTGAGTTATTAAATCATAAGTAGAAAAGTGCTTGCCAATTATATAAATATTTTTATACTTAATTTTGATATTATTGATGACAAATTTTTATGGTAAAATAAAATACTTAATCATCTTTTTTTTTTTTTTTATATGGAGGTCATATGACCTAAACTTCGATGACTGCACAACATGAGGCAGTCCTTCTCTTAAATCGAGGAGGACAGGAATCGAACCCTCCACCTTAGAATGCCCTTGGAGAAGAGTTACCATTTGACTACTCCCCTCATTGGCTAATTATCTTTTATTTATCTAAGGATGTGCATGTATAATCTAGCAAATTTACTTATGGGAAATTTTTTAAAATAATTACAATACAAAACGCAAATGATATTTTAAAAAATGATAAAAAAAAAAAGAGCTTCATATTAAAAGGAAAGAAGAGAGGAGAAAGAAGGTTTTTATTCATAAAATAATAATAAAAAAAATCAATAATAAATTTTGTATAATTGACATAATTTATAAAATTAAAAAGAAACTTATTAATTTTACTCCGAACTTTAGGCCAATTATTAATTGAATATTATTTTTCAAATCATTTTAATTTGCTGCTTTAACTTTATAGGTTGCATCAATTCTATCCAAATTTATTTAAATGATCTAATCATATTTTTAAATGTTACTTTTAGATTTCTATAAAACATATTTGACACTAACTTAAAACATTTTATTCTATTTTTCTTATAAGAAAAAATAGAATGTAAAAATGATTTTAAATTCTAATCTTACCACTCTCGACATAAATTTAAAAATTAATTTCTAAATATTTTTATAAATTTTCAACTTTTGACTAAAATGTTGATATATATAGAAGTAAATAGAAGACAAGATTGAATATAAAAGTTGAAAAGTTGAAGGAAATAGAGGCTTGAGAATTGAAAAATTGAAGAAAATAATAATTTGAAAGTTGAAAGGTTGAAGTAGATAATGAGTGAAAAGTAAGATGCTAAAAAAATTGTTTCAACTTCTATATAATATATTGAGGAAGAGGAAGATACAAAATTTGCAAGTAATTAAATTTTATTAAATACAAAATAAAGCAGACTAGAATCAAAGTACATTTTTGAGAAGGGAGAAATTGAGAGCTTAATATGTGTTGGAATTTTAGTAAGTCACGTGTCACAATTTTGCAATATCACTTGTAGTGCTCAGCTTTATATTTTATATAGATATAGATATTTTTTTAAAAAAAATATGAAAAAATAAAAATTTAAAATTTTATTATAATTTATAATGATAGTTAAAATATTGCTTTATATTTTTTACTTTTATTAATATTAATATATATATATATATATATATATATATAATAAATTGATTCAAAAGTTATGACTTATTTCTCTTATTATTTTCATTAATATATAAAAAGGTTAAAATTTTATGTAACAATATAAACTTAATTGTTAAATTCATTTTAAGAATGGTAAGATTAAAAATTGAGAATATTTTTTAAATTTTATTTTTTAGAAGAAAATAAAAAAATTTTAATAACCATCAAATTTATTTTGTAAGAATCCAAAAGTAATTTAAATATAATTAGATCCTTAAAATAAAATAGGATAAAATTAACATAATTTAAAAAATTTAGGAGTGAATTAAAATAATTTCAAAAATAAAATTTAATTAATAATTAGTTCAAAATT
>CATIWK010397475.1:0-10889 GCA_949634005.1 Mallotus japonicus
TGGCATAGTTTCCTCTGTACCGGGGCAAAAACCAAAACATGCATAATGCAAATAACACTCCCAATAATACAAATACAAACACAATAATAACAATTCCTCTAAACCACTACATTGTCTAGATTAGCTAAAGTTATTCCACAAATAATAACATTACAATATCCTACATAAAAGCAGTCGATTAAGAACAAATCCGGCACAGAGGAGAAGAACTAACAGTAAACTCCCAAGATCCTGAAAAAATAGTTGAGGAAAGTCAGACCTCATTGATTAAGCTAATACAAAGAAATGTATGATAGTTCAAAACCTCCTTGCTTAAAATATTTTATAGAAATATAATATTTATAGTTTATATTTAAAAATCATTAGTTTATCAAAATCATATTCATGATTATAAAAGAATTTTATAAAATCTCATAAATACTTTTGACATAAAAATAATGTTTATTTAAAATATCTTTAAATGGAAAATCGTGGTAGAACCCTTAATCACAAATCTAATAGCCATCTAGCTTTTAATCCAAATGACTGTCGGTTCCCGAGAGTTAAGTATCAACCGAATTACCAACCCCAGTTAATAGTCAATTAAAATACGTCTGAGAGCTATACATCAACTGAGCCTTTCAACACAATATGCCCGAGAGTTATGCGTCAACTGAACCTTTCAACACAATATGTTCGAGAGCTATACATCAACCGAGCCTTTCAACACAATACCATATATCCAAATAAGGGTCTGACTCATGTTCAATACCATTGTGCACACGAACCTGATGACACACATCAAGTAGCCTGTTCTATCAATATTTTTCAAAATATTTTTATGTAAATAAATACTCAATAAATTTCATAAAATACCATAACTGAAAATAAAAATAAAAATATTTCTCATTTTATCCTCCATCATAATATTACCATTAAACCATACAAGCAATAATAATAACAATATAGTATATTAAATCTCAAAATTAATATTCTCTTTAAATGCTCAATTTAACATACATTTCAAAATATTAACTTACAAGTGGAACAAGCCGGCTAACGTGTCCTCATCCGTCTAGTCTGCAATGTTCCCGCTCCGGTATTCTCTATAATAAATAATATTTATTTTAAAAAATATATGTAACCAATAAATTCATAATAATCCCCAAAAATTCTGGAAAAATTACTAAAATCAAGAAATTAATAAAATTGACTTGAAAACACCTTAAATATGACATTTAAGGCTGAAAGAATTTATTTTGATGAGTTGAGACAATTTAAATGAAAATAGAGTAATTTCCACCGAAACACTTACAGAATTTTATCTCAAAATTCGTAAGGAATCAGACTTATCTCCAGTTACAGAAATTAATCCCAATAATTTATACTATTTATTAAAAATAAAATCACAATTTTCTGGGCTGGTCACTATTCCTCACCGGAATCCGGGCGGTTCCCACTGGATTTTCTCGCCGGAAAACGTCTTTTACACAAACTAAATATATTTGCATGTTCACACCAATATATAGAACTCAAAAATAGCCTCAAACTCATCAAACAACCACCAAAATAATCGATCAAAGAGGAAAAAAAAATTACCAATTAAATTCCGACGAAGACCAAAACGACATAAATCGTACTTGACATTGGTCTCCACAGACTGTTGGAAATGAGATGAGTTCAGTGGCAGTGGTCGCAACAGCTAATAGTCACCGGAAATGGTGATTCGTCAACGGAAAGTTTAGGCCGAAACTTCAGAGCTTAAACTAATTAAAACCGGCCAAATTTCACCAAAAAAAAAAAATTACCAACATGTTAAGGATGTCGACAAGTGTCTGTGGTTAAAATTTTGTGATGAACGAAGGTCGTTTGGTAGGTGAACGGAGAGGAAGAAGGTGATAGGTGCTACAATAGTAGATGGTGGAGTTTAGGAACTTAAAGTGGATTTTTGCAGCTGCCAACTATATAGCTGAAGAGGAACTAGCAAATTATCACTTGAGTCCCTGCATTTTCTGTAAAAATATCCAGTTTGTCCTTCCACTCTGGGGTCCAGATAATTGCCAGCAATTAAACGAGTTAATCACTTTGAAGTCTAGAAAATTGCTAGAAACTAGATGAGTTGCAACAACTCGGCAACGACCCAACAACAAAACAACCACCCATCAATAAAACAACAACACAGCAACCCATCAACAACCTAAAAACAACAGTAATATATTTATTTATATAAATAAATTATAGGTTATTACAACGTCATTTTCATTGAAATAGGTAGTGATCTTATAAACAAAAATAAAAGAAATTAGGTCATTTTTATAAATTAAAATATAATATAATTTTATTATATTTAATAAGTTATTAATATACATACAGTTGTTGAAAATATATGGAATATATAGTTAAACATACAAAATTAATTTAGGAAAATATGTATCAAATATATGTTTATAAAAATGTATAAACATAAAATAAATGTTTACTGTTTATTTCTTACTAAATATAAATTCAATCAATAATATAAATTTGTGTGTAACATAAATTCTCGAATTCTCGTTTTGAACCGTACCATATCAATTCGTTCCGAAAGAATCGAATTTCCATACCAAACCATCCCAAAAAATGAAAATAGTACCGGTATGAACATTTTTAAATTTAATATTGGTACAAACAATTTCATTTTTAAATACCCGAAATATGGTATAGCTCCAAAAAATTTTAAATTATCAAATTTTTCCGAAGTTGAGCTCCAATTTGACCCTTTGGCCCAGGAATATCAGCTAAGTAAGTAAGCATCATATTTCAATATTTATACCTTCTTAAAATCAAAGGAAAATTGTTAAGTCCACAATTCCAAAATTTCTATTTATTTTACTAACTATTGCTAAGCAAACCCTGATCTAACTTCACCAATGTACCAAAACTACAAATTCAATGTTGCACCACAGCCTCATAGTTGGAAATTGAACTTTGGACCTCCACAATGGACCAGAAAATATGCAGAAATCACTGCTCAATTATTTCACCTATGGTTAGCCCCAACACTAGAGCGACAGAAAGCTAACACTACTGACTCTAAGGTGGGTATACTCATCACAAAGATAACAATTGCTCCCACAATGAATACCCGTTTTACAATGGTTTGTCCATGATGAAAATAATCACCAAATTAAAAATTTTGTTTGATTCAAATAAAGTCCATAAAATTTTTTAGAATTCATTTGCAAATTCAAGTGTGTTTAGTTTAAATGAAAATTTTGTAAAATTCATTTTGAATTCCAACTTAATTTCTTGAAATTGTTTGAAACTAAATCAATTCTTATAAATGAAGTATGTTTGATTTAAATGAATTTGGAATTCATTTGGAAATGAATTCTATTTGGAATTCATTTTGAAATGAAATGAATTCCTCGGTGGAATTAAACAAGGGAATTTCAACATGATTGTAAGTTAAAAATATATTGCAGAAAAATCACCACCAACTCTTTCAACATTATGCTAGGGTACAACATAACACAACCCCTTTTTGTCACAAACTAAAAAGTCTTCAGAGTTCAAATGTCACAAACCACCTGTCATTGCTACATTTGCATCTATTTCCTAATGTGTACATACAGAAGTTTCATTATTTTTAACAACGAGGTTAATAGAAGCTAAACAGAACTCATTAGCGCATGAAGACAATATTAAGACCACCACAGCTGCTTCCCTCACCTCTATAAGTGTACCAACTACCAAGTAGCCAAGTATCACATATCCAAAGCCAAGAATGAATTGCCCGAGCAAAGAAAGATTTCACACCCATGTTGAGCGTGGCAATATAGGTCCAGCTTTGCCCTGTAAAATTAAAAAAAAAAAAAGAAAAGCACCACGTGAGAAAGAATAGTAGGTCGAAGCAATCAAACCAGTGAAATAATGTTGGATAGACCCCTACAACACCAAGGTGGAAATTTAATTAATGGGTGAGGCCCCATTTGCAACCCCATTCCTATTCGTGCTTCCTCTCTGCTGACTCAAGGAGCCTCTGTCCAAGCCCTTGCCTGAAGATGTATGGTACATTGATGACATTCCATGGCTGTTGTCACTACCATTACCATTAGACAAAAAGTAGTTAGACTGCATATCTTGATCAGTAGACACTTTTCCATCTTGCTCACTGTTGGAGGAATCCAAATCTAGAGTACCACTTTTTTGCAACCATTCAGAGCCTGGCAAGGTGGCAGAATGTCTTGAAATATCTGCGCATGAATTGACATCGTTATCTGATACAGGATCCATAAAATTATTTTCAGCCTTCTTACAACTGAGAAATCGGCCTCCGCTGCCCCTTGCCCTTCTCATTGCATGTTGGTGTCGAGATTCGTGAAGATATGGCTGTAGCAAGCAACAAAATATTTATCACGTAACAAAAACATAATTTGCAATCTGAAATGGATCAACTCAACCTCAAAATCAACAAAACAAATACGTTAAGAAATTTCATACCACAACTAGACAGAACAAGATCTAAAGACTATTTCACTTTCTTCACTCAATGTTTTCAGCTTTTTTTTTTTTTTTTTTTTTTTTGTACACCATAGTCCAAACATATTTAGACTCCATTCCACCATATATTTTCTCTTCAAGCCAATGCAACATGCAGACGATGGTTTTCAACATGTATTACGTCAAACAGTACAAAATACAACAAATAAATCTTTGTTCGCTTGACATCAGAACCCAAAACTAGCTTAAACTTGACGGAAATGATATTTAAAAACTAATCAAAATACATGAAAAAAAAAATAAACAGAACTTGGAACTTGGACACACATGGAGTTAAGGTTAAATCTGAATTTTCACCAATAAGAGCAGTCCACTAACAAAATAATCAATTTGAGACCTCCACTTTTTTATCTACCATCAACTCACCCAGAACCAGCAAATGATTATATGAGCTCAAACTAAAATACAGTTTATCGTTCTAGCGAACGACTAATCTCCCAAAGGCTTTTTTATCATCTCATTATTGTGTTTGATAACACCTGCCAAGCCAATTAAGCAATTAACAATCATCGTATGCACCAAAAAGATAACAGAAAATTTAACGTGCACATCTTGATGATAAACCACTTAAAACTTAAAATAATCCATGCTTGTACGGATAGAAACTTGCAGTATGAATTATTTCATCCAGGCAGACTGACATGAACAAGGTTACTAATCTTTGAAGCGAAGGCATATTAACTAGAAAAATCCAAGTTCAATTTCACTCAAAAATATGTTCTGAAATTGCAAGGAAATACTCAACACGATGCAAATCTTGACCTACAGTTGGTCAGAGAAAATTGTAACCAAATTCACACACACACACACACACAAAATCAGTCCTATCAGTCCTACCTTTCTAGATTTTATTGCTTTCTTTTCAAGCTCTGCCTTAGCACGTGCCTGTCTTCGTCTCAAAATACCATTAAACTGCTTTGCATTCACATAAACAGGTTCCTCTTCCATTTCAAGAGGCAAAGCCATTCTAGCATGATGCATTCCATATAACTGGGGAGGTACCTATCATCACATAAAAATAATGAGAAAATTTATGTCTCCAGATGCTTTCAGTTGGACAATCATAACAGATTGTAACCTGAAGAAATGAAGGCTGTAGGAAACTAGTAGGTTTTCCTCTTTGAAATGATGCTATTATACATCTTGAAAGTGTCTTTCCACAAAATACAACATTGTTGCAAACATTTATTGTCCCACACCCACAGTTTTAGTAATTTGTTTTCTTTTAAAGATGAATATAAGAATCCATAAAATTCATTAATTGCAAAATGAAAATAAGCAGCCTCCACATCAATAAAGAAAAGGTTTGTTGAGTAAACCTTGGAGGGTCCCTGCCTTGAGAGCAAGGTGGGGAAATTATTCGGCGTTCAAATTTAAAACATTGAAGCTGTACTAACTACTCTATTTTCACAGTTGCTGAAACAAAAGAACATGCGGATACATACCATAGCTTGTGGCACATAAGGAGGTAACATTGCACCATATTGTGTATCTGAATATGGATATGAAGTCAAAACCTGTACAACATGTAAGCTGTTAACCCTACATAATTAGGAAAATAAGACAAATGCCAGAGACACGTCTGTTTACAACAGTCTCTGCACAAATGTGGACATAGGCAAGTGTATATTATGCAAGCATGCACATGTGTGACAGCAAGAGTGCTTACGATTGAGTGGCCAACGAGTTCCATTTGTGAATTTGGTTCAAGGTGTCCAACCATAGTGACAGGTGCTGACGATGGAACCTGTTTGAGATGGTGTGCCTTTACATTATTTCCATCTGGTCTAGAAAAGAAACAGCAGCATTAATATCAAACACAGATCTGTCATTTGAGATTATCTGATGAAAAATAATGCAGGCAGCATATCATATTAAATATCACATAAAATGATTCTTGAAAATAAAAGGAAAGAATATTATTTAATATTTAACCTTTCAGTAAAAGACACAAGGCACTTCTTATTATAACTTGGTAAACATCCATGCATATCCATGGCATGCCAAAATGGCAATGGTTCCATGTGCACATAGAGTAAGTGCATGAATCAGTTCCCTAAAAGAATATAGTGAAGAGAACATGCACTTCTCTATTCACTTTCAAATTTTACAAGTAAGTACTAAAACAAAAGAGCCGTGATTGTCTTACTAAAAAGAGCTCCATGTTTACATGAAATTAAATTTATTTTTGGAACAAATTAAACAGTTAAACGAGTTATAATTTTTCAAAAGATGTAAAGAGAAAGGAAGAGACGGAGGGTAAGTTAGAAAAGCATTAATATGTAGCAGTTGAGACTACATTAGTTAGAAAAACCTTTTGATCACTTTGCTTGCAGTAGTCAATTATCCAACTAAAGAGATTGACCCATCTTAAACACACACGGTTATTTGTTTTTTATGATTAAAATCAAAATGTTTAAAAGTCTAGCAGTAATACTCTTGTCAAAAAATGTTGGACACTTCTAGTTCAAAAGGCACTGAAAGGCCCACGCATCCCTTTATATGCCAAGATACTCTCATTTTCCCATCAAAGTACCCCTTCTATAAGATAGGATATTTTACTTAATTTTCAGATTAAACTTCGATCACAAAAAAAAAATTGCAAATTCCTTGAATAAAAATTAATTGGTTCACATTAATGAACTATAACAATATGCTAAGTTGCACGGAAACAGAAACATGGATATGGGAAAACATTAAAATGAATAGGGGAGACAGTATTTTCTAAGAATATAAGAAACGGAAATGTGGAGAAAACATGTAAATATTAAAAACTTAGGGATGTATGAATAAATATTAGAAGTATATATATATATAATTTTTATATAAAAATATTAAAAAATTATTTATTACCATCTATCAACAATAGTATAGTTACAAATTATTTTGTTTAGTTAAGAAAAATATGAAATTCCTTTTGAATTTATTTTCTCTTTTATTTTAGAAAAAAAATTTAAAAATATATTTTATAAGTTGGAAACGTATTTTCTAATTTTCAAAATTTGCAAAAAGAGCCCCAAAACATTAGCTTCCTGAAGTTTCCAACATGGGAAATGCCTACTAGTTGAATTTCCATGCATAGATAACAATATGTATCCCTTAAAACAAATCACCCACACCACAGCCCAGTAAAAATAGATAAATAAATAAATAACTTATCACAACAAACCATGAACAAAAGGTAAAACACTAAGAAAATGCAAATGTTAAAAAATCACTTGTAATTGGATGAAGATTATATAAAGCCACTTCCTCCATGGTTCATGTATGAGAACTTTGACTATTATATAGAATGTTCTTATGTGAAAATTCTCACAATAAACAATGATTGGAAGGATAAACTACCAGACTGTGATGCTACAGCAATCTGCGAGTCTTTATTGGAGTTGGCCCCAGTATCTAAGGCAGAATTAGATTGTGACTGAGTAGCTCCATCAGCCAGAGAACCGTTCAGGTGATCTGCTGCTGATGATTCAAATGTGCTTTCCTCCAAGGTAGGACCACTCCCAATTCCACGCCACCAAGGTTGAGGGTAAATGGATGACCGCAGCGCACTCTGGTCTAGCTGTCGGCCTTTATTTTCAAGCTTTGATGGCATTATTCACTTCCTGAAGGAAAATTAAAAAAAAAAAAATCAACAGACTGAACCAAGAACAAACAAAATAGAAGGGAAGTTAGACATTATATATTTCACTTCAAATAATTGAAAAAAAAAAAAAAAAGATGATGTTCAAAGTGAAAAATGGGTACTAACTACTGAGAGTGGATTTGGGAATATTTTAGATGTTTCAAATGGGATTATCAATATATCTCTACCGATTTGAAACAGAAAACTATGTCAACTGGGGCCAAATATACAGAAGAACAAAAGATTCCACAAAGACAACAAATCTCACATATATGCACAGCAACAACCATCATTATCAGTAATCTTCCAAATTAAAACATTTACGAACTGAAACTGAATTGCCCAAAAAAAAACAGCAGAAAGATTCAAAGTTCCATTTGGATGATCATAATTCAAAATTAAAAACATCACATAGCATTTAACAAATTCCAAAAAAAAGAAACACCACTCAACTTAACCCAAAGACAAAAAATTTTATCTCAATTATTCCATCAAAACTCGAAAATAATTTCAAATCCCTTAAGTAGAGTCTAAACTATGCTATAACCACAGCAAAAGAAATAAAAATAATAATACAAATAACAACAAAAAAGAGAAGAAGAAAGAGAAAAGTAAACTTTCCACTAAAATTTTCCAGCAAACCAAACAGAAAAATTCGGAAACAGACAGAAACTCACAATTAAAACAGAAAAAGCAGAAACAGATGAGAATTGAAAGAGAAAGTTATACTTACAGTGAAATCGAAACCCTAGCAGAGCACAGACTTTTCCACCTGAAGATTTGGAGAATCAGTGTACAAGTCATCCCCTTTTTATTTCCATTTTGTTTTTCGATGTTTTTTTCTTTTTTTAATTTTTTTTCTCTGTAACCTCAAAAGAAACACAGTTGTCATTTTGATGGAGAAAGAGAAATTTATATACTTAATAATTAATTTAATTTAATTAATATTATTTTCCGAAAATTTATTATTATTATTATTGTTCACGCAAAGGCAAAGGTCGTTTTCGTTGTCTGTTCTTAAGGAAGAAAATGATAAAATTCTGGGGACGTGTAGGTTTCAACTTTGTGGTAGGACAATACTACCCCTGTCGAATGTTCTCTTTTGTTGTTTATTTTTTTTTATGATTTTTATACTAACATGAAATAAAAATATATGCTTATTAAGGGTGTGCAAGGCTTCCAAACGAACGAACTTATCTCGTTTGATTTGTTTCGATTTGCTTATTTTTAATTTTTAATTTTATGAATAGAACCGAGCTGAGTCAAAATTTTAGTTCGATTACAATTTTATACTTTAAAATTCAGTTAACTGAATTTTTATTTTTTTATTTTTAAATAGTATAATAATTTAATGAAAATATTAAAATAATTAATATTTGTAAAAATTTAGTTTAGTTTGGTCAGTTCACTTTTCATTTTAAAAAATGCAATTTTTTTAGTTTATTTCAGTTCGATTTTTAATTTAATTTGGCTCGATAAACTCGAATCGATAAAGAAAGCCCTAGAACCAACCAAATACACACCCTGGTACTTATGCAATTAAAAATATGATCTTATAGCGTAAGAATATTGTAAAAAATTATCTTATAATTAAAGAAATGGTGATTGTTTTAATAAAATTTATCTAGTAATTAATTTTCATTTTGAGTAATAATGTTTATTATGTTTAATACAAATTTAATAATTCATAAAATGTTTTGGATTTTCAGTTTTGGTTGTTAATAACGGATCAATTTCATTCATTTGGATAAAAGAAATATTAAACAATTATTATCATTATTATTATAAAATTATATAATTTTTTATAGGAGAAAAATTTTAGAGCATCAAAGTAAGAAAATAATCTAATTTATTTTATTTTACACAACTTTGATTTTGAAAAAAATTATGCAAGTTATAGGAGTTTATCTATACTTATTTATTTTTTTATAAGAATAAAATCAGTCAATTAGGTTAAAAACTAAATTGAATTAAATTAATTAAATTACTGAATTTTTAAAAATCATAAACCAAACTAAATTAAATTAAATTTTCCAATCAAACCGAATTGAATTGAAATATATGAGTTTGATTTAGTTAATTAGTTTGAAAGTTTTATTTTTTAAAATTTTAAGACTTTATTATTTATCTAATATTATTTAATATATAATTTACTAATGTGATTATAAAAATATTTTTTTACTCATAAATAAAATTATAAATTCAATTAGATTTAGTTCAGTTCGTTTAAATCAAAAAATTTCTAAATCCAATTAGATAAAATTCATTTCATTTAAAATTTTTTAGCCAAATTTAAATAATTTTTTAATCAAATTCCTAATTCGATAAAATTATTTTAATCAATTCGATTTCAACTGCATCTACACTCTCTACTTCTATATATGAATATGAAAGTGACTAAAAAGAATTTGCAGAAGATAAGAGATTTTGAATAGTCATAGAATTCCTTAGAAGGGAAGCATACAAACATTCTTTTTCTTTTTAGGCCAATAATGAAAGGAAGAGCAAAAGGAACAAAGGAATCGAAGTACTTAAAAAAAAAAAATTCAAAACCAAAAAAAAAAAAGAAAAACGAAAAGGAAGAAAAGGACAGTACTGTGGAGCAAATAAACAGTACGAACGTAGCCTACACTGCTAAGTTTCCAAAAGTAGAAATTCTTTCAAAGTATCCAAATGTACACGTACCCATACCACAACACCAAGTAGAAGTACTTTCATTTATTTTATTTTATTTTATTTT
>CATIWK010397711.1:0-15194 GCA_949634005.1 Mallotus japonicus
GAGTCCAAGGCAAGATAAGGTGAGTGGACTTGTTTCCTTTCTTCTTCTTGAATAAAATTCTTTATCAATTATATATATATATATATATATATATATATATATATATATATATATATATATATATTAAATTACACTAATTAGAAGATTAAACTTAATAAAAAATATATATATATAAAAAGAAGGGGGTCTAGGTATCTTCCTCTTATGGTTTTGGGTGATAATGCTTATTCTTAAATTTAGATATAAAAACCTCCATTTGGGTTTTCTCATGAAAGAACTTAAAAAAAAAAAAAAAAGAATTGAGAGGTAGGAACGTGGGAGTCCAAGGCAAGATAAGGTGAGTGGACTTGTTTCCTTTCTTCTTCTTGAATAAAATTCTTTATCAATTCTATTAATTTCTTTATCAATTATACTTGATCCAAGTATAGAATTCCTCCTTTTTATGAAGAAATCCTTCTTGGTTACTTGTTTCTTTGAATATTGATTTGATTCTTTGAAATTCTTGGCTATTAAATTAATCATAGTTGTGATTGATTGTTTCTTTTGGTTTTCCTATCTTGAATTTCTTGTGAATTTTGAGGAGGAAATTAAGTTTAAATATTAGGTTTGTAGCAAAGTTCTAAGTTCTACACAATTAATAATTGGGAAGAATATTTATTAGAATTGTAAATATCATAAAAAATGACTTCAAATAATTTGTTGGTGAAGTGATTATGTATACTTGGATAATCTTTCATGGTTATTGATGATAAATTCTAGTTAGCTAGATTATTCCTTTATATAAGTTAAACTTGCTTACATGAAAAGTTAGAATTTATGAAACCCATTTGTTAAATAGCTCAATAATCTATAGTTGAGCCAAAACTTAGTTAAGAAGGATAAATGTTTAGGCAAAACTAAGAGTTGTAATAGAGTTAAGTAACACCATGAAGGCATAATAATAATAGTAATAATAAATAATAATAATAATAATAATAATAATAAATGATAACAAAATTTATAATAATAGTTATTAACAAATAAATTACAAAAATAAATAGTAAATGATGTGAAAATATGTATACTTGAGCATGACACAAAAATTTAGAAGGTTGTAGTAAGACCGTGCTCGAGGTATGGCTGGGTTCAACGAGACGTAAGACTATGTCCGAGACACAGCAGCTCGTGTGATTTAAAGAGTTTACTCGTACTTTTAAGTATGTTGTGTTTATCAATTGACGGAAGTGAGATTTATATTGGCCAAATTATGACAACTGTCTTGTGGACAGCGCTTGAGATTCAATATGCTATTGTGGCGAATCCAAGTGGTAATATTTGTATGTATACAATTGAGATGAACCTTTAATGTGCCAAATGGTACCCGCCACATCGATAACAACCAGTGATTATGTGTCGTGTGCTCTTGTAATTGCAAGTTCTTATTTGGAATTTATAAATATAAATTCTAAGAGTCGCTTAAATGCTTCCGGGCCTAAGCGCCTGCATGCATGTTTATGAGACATAATGTACGAATATATTGTTAAAGGAAAATCTTGAAATGGAGAAAGTGAAATTGAGCTAAATAGCTCATAAGATGCATGTTAAATTATTATGAAAGTATGAGGCGTATTTAATATAAATTAAATGAGTAATGCAAATTTGTTTGAAATTATGATGTAAAATGATTACTGTATGTCTTACATTTATGTGCCTACCCTATTACTCTCATTTATTGCATTTCTTCAGTTAAAATTTCTTGTTCCCACTCTATATAGCATTGTATTTTGTCTACTCACTGGGTATTTTCTTGTAAAAATACTCACTCCTTCACTTTAATCATTTTTTTCAAGTTAAGCACTTAATACATAATTAATATATATACTTATAGTAGCATGGCATATGATTGGTTAATTGTAAGTCAGAATGTTAGACAGGATGAGACCGAAACTAAGTACGTCTTAAGACATGATGTGACCCTAGACTTGAACTAGAGAGTCTAGGTAGAACCAGCTGGTGTTCCTTTCCGCTTGCACACTGTTCGTGAGGTTGATGGAGAGCGTGCATGTACCATTATCTGTATGTGGTACGACATGACTTTTGACGTCCATGTCACCCTAGTTTTGGAGGAGGACCAAGTCATCTTCCTAATGCATCTTTTTGGACTTTTACTTTTCAAACCCTCTTAATGTATATATAAGAACTCTAACAGGTTAGGGTTAGTGGAATAACCAAGGTACTACTCGTTTCCTTTTTGGTGTTTGATTGTATATATAAATGAGTGGTACCTTGTGACTCACTTTACTTAGGTTAATGCTATAAGTAGGTTACAATTACTTTTGAATGTAAATTTTGAATATAATTTTATGTAACCCTATACTTGTGGCTCAAACTAACCTACTCGTATATAGTTATGATATTAATATAATGCAAGTTAGCAGTTTTATTTTCTTGCATATAATGTAAACAACACCCGAGATGTTTATTTTGGTGATATGCCTTCGAGAGTTTTCAAAGATTTCTCTAGAAGTGGTGCCTCTCTACATCGATACTACAATTTAGGTGATTTAAGATTGTCAATCATCTAAATAAGTACCTATGGAGAGGGGTGTCATAATCTTCATCAACTAAACTAAGTACACAAGAGATATTCTCAAGAAGTTTGGCATGGATGGATCTAAGTCAAGCAAGACTCCTATGAGCACCACAACTAAACTCAACAAATATGAGAATAGCAAACCATTTAATGAAAAGCGCTTTATAGGTATGATTGGATCCCTTCTTTACTTAACCGCAAGTAGGCCAGATATTATATTTGCTACATGCTTATGTGTTAGATTTTCAATCATATCCTAGAGTCTCATTTGAATTCCATTAAGAGAATTTTCAAATATCCTAGTGGAACATTGCATTTAGGACTTTGATATCCTAGGAGCTCTTCATTTGACTTGATTAGTTATTCAGATGCGGATTTTGCCAGTAATTTGCTAGATAGAAAGAGCACTTCCAGAACTTGTCAATTTTTAGGAAATTGCTTAGTTTCTTAGTTTAGTAAGAAACAAGTTTTAGTTGCCTTGTCCACCGCCAAAGCCGAGTATATGGCGGCTAGTTGTTGTTACTCACAAGTCTTATGACAAAAACAATAACTTAAGGACTATGGCATTGACATTGATCACATTCCAATAAAATATGACAATACTAGTGCTATAAATCTTAGCAAAAATCCCATCCAACACTCTAAAATCAAGCATATAGACATTAGACATAATTTCTTGCGTGATCATGTGCAAAATGGTGATATTCATCTTGAATTTGTTGATACAAATCACCAAATAGAGAATATCTTTACCAAGCCTCTTTGTGAGGAGAGATTAAATTTTATTAAACATGAACTTGGCATGATTGATGGTTCTAGCTTGCATTTATGCATATAATTTGTTGATCATATGGTTGGACTTCATTAATCTTTTTACTAGATGGTGATTTGTTTGTTGGAGCCTTTTTAAAGTTGCCACATATGTTTAACTTGGTTGTTTACCTCAACACCTTTTTAATTTTTTTTTTGCTAAATTAATAATTAATTATTGAATTTAATTCAATAAATTAATTATTTTTAATTAGCAAACTAATTTTCCAACTAGTTTGCATTCATAAGGTTTGCATAAGGTTCATTTTATGCTTAGAAAATGCTTTATTTACTTGTTAAATTCTATGATTATTTCGTTCTTGGCATATCAATTGTTTACTTAAATAATTCTATGGTTATTTTGTTCTATGCATATTAACTTTATGTATTTGAGAAAAATGCCATTTAATTCCTTATGCTTAGTTATTATTTTCTCATGTAATTTTTTTTAATTCTTATCCATATTTTCTTTGATTCAATTAATTGATGCTAATTAATGTTTACTAATTAATTATTATTGAAGTTAATTCAATAATTTAATTACTTTAAAATTAGCACATTTATTCTTCTTGGTCAAAATGCTTGTTCAAAAGCTCAATTAAGTGTATTTATTACCTTGACTCTTGAAAATTTGAATTTGATTTCAATTTGGATTCAATGTGGTTCGCAGGGACCTAATTGATCAAAATTGAGGATCTAATTGAAACTTTTTTGAAAGTTCAAGGGTCCCTGGGTATTTTGGTCATAAGCCGTTGTAAAGGCTGCAACAGCTTGTGACGTGACGTTTCAGACCTGATAGAACTGCTCACGAGCTACGCTCACGGTCGTGAGCAACCAGTAAGAGGCAGTCTGCCATGCAAGAAGTTACACTTCTCTTGAAATTGAAACTCCCCCTTCTCTAGTTCCAATTCCAAATGGTTACTAGCATTCATGTCCTTGTTTGCTTCAATTTTTTACCATATTTCTCTCTTCCTAACTCTATTTACCTCCTCTCTTCCTCCTTCATCCCACTCAACTCCTTTGTAATTTACTATACTTTTCTTCTTCTATTCTTCTCCAATCTCTTACATTCTTCTTTGCTAGTTTGCATCACCATGGCCCTCAAAAAGAAGACAACTTCCCACTCTTCCTCTTAAGGCTCTCAAGCAAAGAGTGCTACCAAAGAACAACCTAAGAAAACACCCCCTATTTCTTATACTTCTACTGAAATCAAGCAAAGGGCATCCAAATTTGCCAAAAGGAAGATTATTCCATCAAAGTACATGTCCAAAGTGGCTCTTAAATTGCTTAGATGCTATGAACTTGTAAAGACTCTTCTTGAACAAATCGGTATATTTGATTTTGCTTTCACCTCTTTCATTACCATACCATCTCTTGTCATTGAGTTCCTCTTTTCCTTATACTTGAGGACTCAAAATCTTAGTGAACAAAACCCCTTCTATAGTATGAGATTCAAGTTAGGGGGAAGGGATAGGTTCTTAACCAAAGAAGACTTTGATTCTATTTTTGGGTTCATGAGTGAAGGCCATGATGGTCCCAACACTCTTTGGCCTCCTTATTCCTTTTGGAATCTAAATATCAAACCTAATGCTACCCAATTTCTAATGGGTCATTCAAAATCTTCATCCTTCTCCTCTAAACCTCTTTGGTATATGCATAGGTTCATACCTTATACCTTTAATGCTAGGGGTTTAAGCTATGAAGCTGTATCTTTTGATGATATTTTCCTTCTACATTGCATTCGAAATAATGAAGATGTTGCTTTAGGATGTTGGTTGCAATGGAGGTTATGGTTGGTAAGTGATAGTGTTAGTGGTTCAATTTGTATTGGGGGGATTGTAACCAAAATTACACACCACTTTGGCATTACTTTTGATCATCTTGTTCCATTCCCTATTCACTTCTTGATGAATTTTTTTTTTAAATTCCAATAAATTCAAGAAAGTGAACAACTTGTATGTTTGGAAGAATAAAAAAGTGGCAGTAGATGAAGAGCTTGAATAAGACTTGGAGGATATTGAAAACATAAGCAACCTTGGCCTTGAAGGAGTGGACCTTGGAGAAGAATAAGACCCTACTCTACCTCTATCCTTTATGCCTCAAAGGAAAAGAGCAAGGGCCTCAACTTTTCAAGGTATGCATGATGAACCCGAATGGGTTGGTGGCTTTTTTTATCGACTTTCGATTGTTGAATCAAACTTCAACACTCGTTTTGATCAAGTTGACACAAGAATTTATCATTTTAATAGGCGCATGGATCATGTTGAGTATGACATCCACCACCTTTATGCTTATTATAACTTGCAATGCACTTGGCCTCCTCCTCCTCCTCAAGTGTTTTAAGACCCCTCTTCTCAAGAGCCTCATGGAGATGAGCATCCAATGGATCCCTCTTCTTAGATGCTTTATATTTTTTAAGTATCTTTATGGTTTATCTTAGGTTTATGTTCGGTTTGTGATTGTTTTACTTTAGTTTATGTCCTTGTTTTTTCTTAGTTGGCTATGTTTAGCCTCCTTTCATGCTATGTTAGTTATGTTTGGTGTATGAACTACATATCTTCTTATGTTAATGAAGCACTTCTTATTATCTATTTTATTCCACTTTCCCTTTATTATTCTTTTTTATCTTTGACAAAGGGAGAGAACTATGTGTGTACTTATATTGGTATAAATTTTGCTTATCTTGGTATAAATTTTTACTAATTTAAATGATATACACCTTTGCACACATCAAGGGGATATTTCTTTTTAACTAATGCATGAACTAAAGGGAAGCTTTGTACACCTTTCACACTTCGCTTGATTATGCACAATTCACACACATAAATTATTTGTCAAAGTCAAAAAGGGGGGAGATTGTTAACCTTAGGTTTACTCAATCTCTATAGGTTTGACTTTAACAAATAATTTAAGTAAACTAATATGTTTATTGAGTGTGCTTAGGTTCAATTGATCTCATATAATCAAAGTAAAGTGTTTCATCCTCCTAAACTATCCAAAATGTTCTACATAAAGTGCCATAATGCTCAAGATCAATTCAAGTGAATTAGAACATCAAATATGTCACAAATCAAGTCACAGGGCCTCCCTTATGAGCTATAGTCCTGACCGTGAGCATAGGTCATGAGCTCAAGCTTCAAAGGGCTTCTTTGTGTAAGCAACTTTACGCGTGATCGTGATAGGGTCATGAGGCTAGGTCACGATCTCCTTCAGCTCGTGATCACGAGGCGTCTTAGCAAGCTAACATTTTGAGCCGCTCACGGTTTGCCCTCACGACCGTGAGCAACTCATGACCAAAATACTCTCTAAGGTACACTGGTCACCTGCCACTCCAACGGCTATATTTTTCAAAGGTCACGACCAGGACCATACCCTCACAACCGTGAGCAGTTATTTCTCTATAAAAAGCTATTTTTGCATTTAATGAAGCATGGAGAGGTTGGGAAAGAGATTAATGCTTCCCAACAGCCATTTTTTAGTTGTTAACATATAAAAACAACTCCTGGAAGCTCAAGTGAAAGAAACACACTTTTTTTATTGAATCATTACTCTTAGCATTCAATTGATCTCTCAAATTTGATCTACCTTATTTGTTATTCATTAACTTTATTGAGAGGTTGTTGTGTATTAGAAATAGGACTTCTACTTCATCTAATTTCTGAGATAGATTAGAAGGGCAGTGAGTTTTGTTTCTAAGGAATTGGTTTAAGTGTTTGTCCATTAAAACACTTGGGATATTGGTTAGAGCTAAGCCTTGTGAAAGCTTATTGTTGTATGGTTTACAGTTGAGCCTTAAAACTCTTGTAATCACAATCTTGTCAATAAGATTGGTATGGTGATTAAAATCTTAACTTGGGGATAAGTTAGAGGGAGATGTAGGTTTGTTGATAAATCGAACTCCTTAATTGCTTATGTTTTTCCTTCTATTCTCTTAATCTTTAATTAATTTCTCTTAATTTTGTTTTAAATTTCAAAAACCCTATTCACCCCCCTATAGGGCAATAACATAAATTCTTATATTTGAAATTCAATATTTAAAATAAATCAAGCTATGACATCTATTGATTTATTTAATTAACGTACTGAACCAGCTGAAATACTGATATTGATCACTTGGCTAAATTATGAGATACTAAGTTTATCTCTCTAGGAGAGTAATTAAAAGAGAAAACCAAAAACTTACTACATGACTCCTTAATATCAAGAATAATATTTCCAATCTCATAGAGGTCTTGGGCATTGCTTTGCAATTTTTGAATCATGAGGAGACAGACACTCTCAATAAACACGTATGTAATATCAATTGAAAGTGCCAATTGAATATCATTCTTGCAAGTTCCTTTTTATTCAATTTCAACATCAAAGCAATTTGAAATTTTGAACAGCCCCTTTATCATCGGATCACCACATCCAAAGTCAGCTCCAACATTATTTTCTGCAACATCTGAATTGATCTTGAAAATATTCTTGCGGGGGAGGAGGTGTTGGGCTTCCATTTAATTTCTGAATTAGCTGTTCAAGTTGTTGGTTTTACACTCTGCGCTTTTCATTTTTCGCGAGGATTCTGGAAGCTTGATGATAATAATATTTGAAGATCCAACTGCTTATTCTAAAAAATAAGAGCATTTCGTGAGTACTATAGAAACCATAAAAGAAGAATAAAATTATCAAAAGCTTCTTGTGGTATGAGCTTTCTCATTATCAAAATTTAGTGTGATATCATTATCTGTCTTATTTGATATGAAATTTATAGATGAGGAGGGCTGTATTTTCAAAATTGAGACACAAACACAGTCACTTAGTGCATGCTCAATTGTCTCCATCTTATCTCCACAACATTTACATATGACATCCATTGTAAAACCTTTTGCTTGGATTGTTCTGCTAATTGGCAGAATCCGTTGAAACACTTTCCATAAGAAAAATAAATCTAAGATGGAATACAAAGTTTCCAAAGTCATTTCCAGCAACAACTTAAAGTCGATCCTTGATTCAATCCCCCTATTTCATCAATTTTAGCCCTTGTTGAATAGTATACTAATTTTATAGAAAATATTTCATTTTTTTGTGTAATGTCAAATTAGTTTGTCCTTAAGATTTCTCCAACTTAACGATATTGACAGGATTTACTGAATTACATGTGGAGGAAATTAGATAAGTAATTATATCAAAATTCCAGTTTTTCCTATCATCTCTCATTAAAAAACTTACTTTAGTATTATTAGCCAACCTTTAGTTTGGAGAAAGAATTTTAAACCGAGGTTGATTAGGTAGCCATCCATCTCTCCAAATTAGTATTTTGTCACCATTACCAACTTTCTAATGAATCCCTTTCTTAAGTAGTTCATTGGCCTCCAACTTTTCCAAGTATAACTTGGATTGTAACCTATAGTGGTTTCCAAGATTGAGTGTTTTAGGAAGTATCTAACTTTCTAGGTCCATGCTAATAATGAATTCGGGTCATTGAGCAAACGCCAACTTGACTTACTCAACATGGCCAAATTAAAGCTTCTAAAGTCTCTAAATCCTAATCCGCTTACAACTTAGGTTTACAAAGAGAGGAATAGCAACACCAATGAATTCTCCTCTTATCACTTTTTTAACCCTATCAAAACTAAGAAAGCAAAGAGTTGAGCTCTTGACACATTTAAAAGGGTAATTTAAAACATCTTATTACATATAATGGTATGGATTGCACCATAGATTTTATGAGGATCTCCTTTTCCACTATTGAGAGCATCCCCTCTTTCCAAATTTTTATTTGTTTGCACTTTGTTAATGATGGATTGGAATAATTGCTTTTTAATCTCCCAATGGCAGTAGGCACACTTGGCATGACTCTAAACACCTCAAACTCTAATGAGAGTCTGAAAAAACAAATGATGATTATCTGAAATATTAGAGCTAAATGATATTTTAGACTTATCATAATTAATTTTTTAACCAATGCTTTTTCATGGACTCTTTAAATACATTAAATCTCCATTAACTCATCTTTATTAGCTCTCCCAAAAATAATGCTATCATTTGTAAAAAAAAAAAAAGGTGAAAGATAGGGGGAGCTCTTATATAGATTTTAAAGCCATGTAGTTTTCCTTCAGATTCAGCTTTCTTGATCAAACAGGAAAAAGATTCAACAAAAAAAAAAAATGTAAGGTGACAAAGGATCTCATTGACGGAGACCTCTAAAAGGTGCAAAAGAAGTTTGAAGGATCCTATTCAAAAGTATAGAATATGAAACTGTGGTAATACATCTCTGTTTAAGCCTAAAATATAATTTTTTAGATTTAAGTATATTGAAGCCCAATTGAGCCCATAGACTAATAATTAAGCAAGAAACCCAACCCATAAAAAAAGAGTCTTGGGAAAGAAGGAAGAAGACACTTGAATATTCTAGAACATGCTAAAGAGCTGATGCATTGATGAAGTAGAAAATCTTTTGAATTTTACATTGAAAACTTAGGAGTCTGAGGAGTTGGCTGCAAACAAAGAAACTAGAGTTAACATTAATTGAAGCTTATGAAATTGGTATATAAAAGGCAGCAGAGCAATAGAAGAGGACACATACAACTCAACACAAATCAATCATCAGCCAACAACAACCAATCATCAATAACTCAATCAACAACACTCATCTGTCATCAACAATTTTCATATTTTCCAGTTTTACTAGCTTTTCTATTTTTTATTTAATTTAACCTGCGAATACCATCTTGTTACCAAATTTTCTTTTCATTAATACAATTAAATTATTTCAAATTTTCCTATTTGCTATACACTACCAAAATTCACACAATTTTTGTATTAGAATACAAACAAATTGTGGTAAATGCATTGGAGAACCCATTCAGTCTGAATGAAGTTAGGATATTTTGAGGAAATAATTTCTTTAGTACACTCGTGCATTGAACCGAACTTGGTTCTTTAAAAAAATATAGCAACAATCTTAAAATAAATAAAAATAATTTTTAAAATTAATTAATAATATTTATAAATAGTATTCAAATAGTTAGATTAATAATAGATCGTATAAAAATTAATTTTTCATTAAAATCTAATATTATATTAATATTTGTCATAAAAATTATAATATTAGTTTATGGAGTATTAAAATATTATAACTATAAAACATATGGTATTTAAATATCATAAAAATATAAATTTAATCCTACTACAAATTAAAATTATAAAAAATCAAAATTATAATTTTTTTTTAATTTATCATAATAATAATGCTGTATACATGGATGCTTGCATTTTAGAATTATAGATTTTTCAATGAATTTCATAAAGTGCACATAAAAAAGACAAATTATGATCACAGTAACTCCTTTTACCGACCAGCTAATGAATTTTCATACGGCACATAAGGGGGAAAAAAACATTATAATAATAATATTCAAGAGTATTTTCTTCTGGTTCAGTTTCAACGTCTTTTAAAAATCATTGTGCATATTCAAGTCTAGGCTAAATAAATATATAAATTTACTGCATATTTAATATTTTTAATAAAATTAGTTTTAATATGTGATCAATTTTAAAGTAAAATAAAATTTATGAGTCTCATACTCTCTTTTTTTAGCCAATGAATAACTATTTAAAAATAATTTTTATTGTTTAATTACTTAATTTTAATATTTAAATATATATTATGAAAATTTCATGAATACCATAAAAATTTCTAGCTCAGATGCTCTTCAAAAAACAACTTTTCAGATCTCCACAATTTCATATCTAGGAATTGATTGAAGGGAAGGGATCCAAATTTTTCAACCAAATAAAAAGTTGTTCAAACTTTTCAACCAAAATTGATGGGTGTACTTGGATCTATATAACCAAGGAAATTAATTGAAAATTGACAAATTTTGTGTAGTTCAGTTTGTAAATTTTAAAATAAAATATCTGATTGAAATAGAATTGATTGAAGTGCACATATAATATTTAAATATTCTTATAAAATATTTTACATGAATAATTCAAATGGCAAAATACGTGGATATTCAAATGTAATGAGTAAAGTTTGAAATCTCCGCTATAATCGGAAATGGTAAAAGTACTTAAAAAAAACTAATTGACTATGCTATGTTTTTTAATGAAAAAAAATGATGTAAGTTCAAGTACAAATAGTTTTATGATATTAAACATTACATAATAAAGTTAGATAAAAAAAATTAAAAAGAGTATAGTTTAAAAATAGTAATTAATAAAAAAAAATTCTAAACAAAAGATAATTATGTAACCTGGAATTTTAAAAAATAAAAGAAGAAGTGCAGAAATAAATAGGCGGAGTGCAAAAATTTTCACCCATTGAAATTTAACCACTTCAACCGGTTCAAAAACAAATATCCTTATAAAATTAGATGTGATTTGAAGGAAGGCATCTTTATTTTGGTCCATGAAACTTTAAGTTGGAACCTCTAAAATCACTTTTCGCTTTTTTCTTCAAAATTTGATTAACTGAAAATCGAACCAAATCAATCGATTGAATAAGGTTTAAGGTTTAGTTCTCAAAAAGAAAAAAGATTGATTAGTTCAATATTCGAACCAACCGAATGTACAGGTCTGCACTAAATAATGATGGAATATTTATGGAAATATAAATTTATTTTTATCATTGTATTTTTTAATATTATTGATTAAATTATATTTATTAATAAATTATATTAATTAATAATTAAATTAATACAATGAAATGGTCCAAATAGTAATAATACAAAATATTATAAGAATATACTACAAATCGATCATATTCGAATGAATTTTGTTCTTCAGAAGTTTCACACCTATCTAATTTTTACATTTGTTTGTTTCCATTTTTATTTCTTATATTTCCAATTATGCATTTTTAAATTATAAAATAAAAATACAAATGTCTCGATTTCTTTTAATTAGGTAAAATAGATAATGTGCATGGAAAAGATGGCTATGCGGCCGCCAGACAATCCTGACGGCAATCGGGTTCATATTTTGGTGCATGTTGAGGAATACATGGGACATGCTAATCTCTTCAGGCGACCTGATCACCCTGTACCTTCTACGGCAGCCCTTTCTGCAAACCCTAGCCCTCCTTCTGTGCGACTTGCTTTGAAAATCTTATGCTGCAGTTATTAACAATTTTGCTCATATTACAATTCCATCTCCTTCTCTTAATCTTCCTACACCTAAATCAAGCTCTTATAGGGCAGTAAAAATAATATATATAGTAAAAGATGGGCTCTATGTCAACATAGTCTGATAGCTAGGGTTATTTTGAATAAGGGTGATACACCATGGATTTTATCTAAGCTTAAGGACAAGTTGTCCACTCTATGGGATCTCAAATCTCATTGGAGATTAATATCTCTTGGCAGAGGATTTTTCCATGTTTTACTTTCTTCAACTCAAGATAAGGATTTTGTTTGGGGACGTGGATCATTGCTTTTGAAACCATGTATCCTACGCCTACAACGTTGGAGTCCCGGTTTTGATCCATTTAAAGAGAAACCTTCTACTACCCAAATATGGACGTGGTTCTACACATTACTGATGAGTGCAAGAATTGCATTATTTTAAGCACTCAATGTATTAGGATTAAGTGTCTTTTTAGTTGCATTTGTGTGCTTTGTGTTCAGTTTTTACTTAGTTAAGTACTTATTGCATGATTTGTGTGTTTATTTATTTCTAGTGTTATTTGGT
Organism: Mallotus japonicus; assembly: GCA_949634005.1. Taxonomy (NCBI): domain Eukaryota; kingdom Viridiplantae; phylum Streptophyta; class Magnoliopsida; order Malpighiales; family Euphorbiaceae; genus Mallotus; species Mallotus japonicus. The sequence continues at coordinate 13,058 of CATIWK010397711.1, forward strand.
TTATTTTTGGTCAATTTTGTGCATTTAGGAAGTCAAAGAACAGTGGAGGAAAGTTTCATGGGAGCCATGGACATCCTAGAAGAGTCAAAGGAGCAATTAAAGCTGAGCAAGCATACTTTTGGAAGAAAAAACTGCGCACGGCCGCTTAGAAAATGTGCACTGCCATGCGACCTGCTGATGGCAGATACAAACTTCAATTTAATTGCTGAAGTCTGAGGGACATGAAGGGGATTTAACAAGGCAATAAACCTAAGGTTGGAGGCTAGGGTTTTATAAGTTTGTAGCCTCCAGAAACAAAACATAATTAGATGATTATGTCATTTTCTATTTTCCAAATTACATTTTTTTTCTTTTATTAATTTTAGAGAACAAGGGTTTTGCTTGTTCATGTTTGTTTTGAAGATCGAACAAGAGAAGTGAAGATTAATAGGCTGCTATTCCAAGGGGTTTCTCTTATGATTTTGGATATTGTTCATTCATATTTTGGATTAATAATGATGTCTATTTCTTTATTTCTTCATCTCTTTCTTTTATGATTAACATGAATAGCTACATTCTTTGTTAGGGTTCTTATTACAATTCAACCATGTGATGAACGCAATTAAACCTAAGCCATTAATCTAAATCCTTTGGTTGTTGTTGAACTTAATGTCTTCATAGGATTGGCCACCCTTTGATTGAATTTACACAATAAAACTAATTCGAGAGATAGGTTGAATTGGATTAAGGAAATAACCTATTAAGTGCTTTCTTAGTTGAGAAACATTTAAGTGTCTAATATTGATTGGGGGTTAATGCTTAAACTGGGTTAACCGAATACTTAGTATGCGAGAGCTATAAATCTAAGGATGTCAAATTACCTGGTTAATTATAGGGTTGTCCTAGGAAGAAAGTCTATAATTCTTTAGATACCCTCAAATTGGATTAAGGTTAGGTATGGCTTAGGAGTTAATTGATCTTAAGTAACAGTTGAATTGGTGATAAGAACCCTAGCTCTTTAAACTGATTGTTAATTCATTCAGATTTCTTGTGTTTTATCTTAGTTTAATTTTAGTTTAATTCAAAATACCCTTTTGCGTTGTTTAAACAAACCTACACAATTAGTATTACAGTAGTCAGTTTGCAATCTATGTGGGGTCGATATTTAATTACTACTTGTACGAATCCGTATACTTGCGGAAACCCATCAATTACCTTGGGAATTATCGAATCCCTAACTCCAGCGAGCTACTTCCCAAGATAATCTGAAAGAACCTGATGCTAATGCAGATGATTTGATTCTTGCAGATAATCTAGAACTCGGTCACCCACATCAAGGCATTGCTGTTGAGCTGACTAATATCAGTCATGTTGAAGTTTCATTTACCTTACCTCCGATAGAGTGTCCTCGCTCTTCTGATGGCCAACGTGCTATTCCGGAACAAGAACAGGTTAGTAAAGAGTCATGGGCTGATTAGGCTGAGGATTGAAGAGAAACCACTATCAATTACTTAAATTAGTTTAACTAAACAGACTCTGTGCCTATTCCTTTTGGCAAAATTCTTTGATCCTCTTTCAGATATTAGTTGAATTTAATATCGTATCCAAATTAAAATCCAAATATTCATACCAAATAAATGAGTATTTTTTTTCTTTTCAAGCATTTTTTTAAACTGGATAGGGATAGATAAGGATCAACCTAACTTACTAATACTTTGAAGGAAATTGTACCACTAGACTAGCTGCCCAACCTTTGGCTTCTTTCTAGCATTAGTAACTTCAAAAAGAAACATATATTTGTTGGTTTATATGGTGACAAATTTGAATTCCCATAAATAAGATATAACTTCGAGTTTTATGTATGGACAAAATGCGTTCTTGAAGAGTTTTCCTCATTTATGAAGTCTAAGTAGCTTGAATTTTAGAATATCAAAGCTCTTATGGTAACCAAATACTGAAAATATCAAATGCAAAAAAAAAAAAGATGTTCAAGGAAATTGTTTCTTTGAATAAATTAATAAAATATGGGAGACGGATTTTTAAAATCAAATTTCAAATATCCTTAGCATACTAAATTTCAAGCATATATATATATATATATATATATATATATATATATATATATATATATATATATATATAGTATGTGAGATATTTA
>CATIWK010397772.1:0-14493 GCA_949634005.1 Mallotus japonicus
AAAAAAAAATAATAATAAATAAGAAATATAAATTAAAACAACGGAAATTTTCCATGCCTCACCGCTCTTGTCTCTTTCTCTCTCCCCATCTATATCCTCTCTTAATCTCAAAGTTTTACCAAAATTTTCTTATCATATTCTGAATTTGGTTTTTTTTTTCTTTCTAATTTATCCATGGAAAGCTCTTTAACTTCCTCAACCAACTTATGATTGTTTGCTTGCTTGATTCGATGCTTGAATAATTTTGTAAATCATCATCTCTGCTTCTTCGTCAACATCAAGTTCTGAATCTGAAATTTTCCATTTTTTTTTTGCTTAAAGAAGCAAAAAGTTTCTCTCTGTTTTTGTTCTCAATAAGTTTCTCTCTGTTTTTTGTTCACTATCTCATTCTGTTCTTCTATTTTTCGCTTCCATCTTACACGCTCATGAACTCACTAAGGTAGATCAGCTCGAGCTCGCTACCAACAATAGAGTTGTCTCAAATGCCTCCATTAAGCTGCCAACCAGAAATTCGATGAACAAAACAAAGGTTTGAATCAATTTAATTTTGTTATTCTTCCATATTCAGTACGTAGAAACGATTGATTCATGTTTCAGTTTCCAATTACGATATTTTCTTTTCTTAGGTATGATTTCAAGGAAAATCTTAGGGTAAATCTTTGATGAGCTTATTATATATCCATAATTAATTCAGAGAACAAAAAAAAAAAACATAGAAATTACTTAATTGGGAGAAAGATAGAAAGGAGAAAAGAAGTGAAGAAGACAAATGCCGGAAGAGGATTTAGTTGATATAAAGTTTAGGCTTTACGATGGCTCAGATACCAGGCCGTTCAGTTACTCATCGGCATGGATGGTTGATATGCAGAGAATTGTATCCAATTGGCCTAAAGGTTTTTTTTTTTTTTTTAATTATCATTTCACTCTCTTTATAATTTTTCCATTTCTCTTTTTAATTCTTTGTTCTGGGTAGGTTGTTGAGTATTGTTAATTCAATTGGCTGTTTGAGTTACTTTCATCTGAATTCTGAAATTTTTGGAGTCTTGTTTTTACTTTTTATCTAGCTTAAAAAAAATTTTTATTTAGCAGAATCTCTATATTATTTTATCATTTGGAAACAAAAAAATTTAAGCTCTCACATGTTTGTCAAACTATGAATGACATTAATAATTCAGTCTTAGGTTATGATCTGTTCATATCATGCTTAAACAATGTAAACCTTGTTTTTCTAACGTTGCTTTTTCTCATGTTATAAGAAAACATGATCTGGTGTCAAGCATGGGTAGGCGAAAGAGACAATATGTCACTTCTTATTCTGAAAAAAAAAAAAGGCCTCTTAGGATGGGGAATCTTAATCCAATATGTTCATTTTATATGGTGCTCTGGTTATACATTCTTAATACCTTCATGTTAACATTCTTTCTTACATAAAACAATTACTTTGAAGGCAGTCACATAAGTGAAATTGATTAGTTTTGGCGAAATTTTGGATAACAACAAAACTGTCGGCCAATATGTAGAACACCTTTTTGGTGAAGTTGCTAGGGGAATCATCATAATGCATATTGTTGTACAGCCATCTCTAACAAAAACAAAAAGAGGTAGTTAGTGTATTAATTATCTTTGCTCATAGATTTATTCTTAGTCGTTTCAATTTTTAACAATAGACAATTGATGTCCGATCAAAGGGTGATGTGAATAGCCTTGTTAATTTGTATGAACTCAACAACATAGCAGGTTGCAACAATTGTGTCTTTATTTTACTGTAATATAATTGGAATACAAGGCTCAATTGAGTACAAAAGATGCGTAGAACAATTTTTTTCTTTATAATTGTGTTTTAATTTATCTTGTTGTTGTTCTATGATAGATTAATGCTATTTTCTTTTGAATTTGCTTGACCTAAAAATACCCGTGTAATAACTTTGATTTCTTGTTAAAAGTGGTTGTTAATTATGCATTTCTAATCAGCTCCTTGTTTGTATTGATAAACCAAAGAGGTAAATGAAAGTGAATGACAACTTAATTAAGTTCTACATATGGTGTGAAAGTGCATCTGAGAAAACCAATTTTAGATGCTTTATTAAAAATGGGAGAATGCTTTGATCCTTTGTTAAATGGGCTTCCTTTTATTATATCCCTTTTGATTTTGTTCCATTCATGTATGCTCAATATGCTTTTCATTTCGTGTGCAGTTTCATGTGTATAATAACTTTCTTTTTAATACTTTGTAGATCCCTTTTCATCAATATATGCTGGCAGCTACATTGTGCAGTGTGAATGAAGAAATCAAACTTGGTTACTTACTCTCGGCTTTATGTTTCCTGAATTAGCTTTTCATGTCCATGTTTATGTTTACACATCATTTTTAGCTGAATTAATGAGTGGAAGTGTGCAATTTTTTCTTTTATAAAAATTTCCATTTGCTTTATTTGTTTTGGTTGTTGCTACCATCATCATCATTGTTGTTGTTGTTTCCTTTTTTTTCCCGTTTTTCAGTAATAGCTTGTATCTTTAGGAGGCTGGACCAAATTAATAAATGAATAAATTGCTTTATGGGTTACTTGGATAATGACCTCTCTACTATCTCTGTTTGGCACTCTGTAGATGGCATTTGATTGTTGACATTACTTCTCATGTTTTGATGTCTAGGTTGATCTAGAACATAATCAGTATCGCTCTTTCCAAGGATTAAATTGTTTGATGCAAATTTCTACGAGAATTGAGGATCACATCATTGACGCCTTGAAGCTTCGGATACGCGTTAGCCCATACCTTAGGGAAGCTTTCAAGGATCTTACCAAGAGGAAGGTTTGTCTCTTAAGAATCTGCATTCTTTTTTTGAATATTTTATGACATATTTCTTCTCTTCCTATCTGTGATGGAATTTAATTTAATTAGGTCATGCATGGGGCAGACAGAGATATTATATGGCTTCAATAGGATATTTGGCATGTATGTTTGTAATCTTTTTGACACTGGACAAGTCCTATACTTTGACACTATTGATGCTTCTAATAGTGTGATTCTATTAAAATTTGTTATTCAGTTATTCAGTTTTGTGTTTATTTAGGCATATTTTATGTGAGAGAATCTATTGTATGTTAAAAAGTCATTACTAATATTTAAAAAAAAAAAAAAAAAAAATCAGAATTGTAGGCACCGAATTCGGTGCCTAGCAAGTTGCAAATTTTGAAAGTTGATTTATTTTTTTTGTCTGCTTTTGTATGATGAAGCCTATATAAAGGCCATATGGTAGAAGCAAAAATACATAAGCAACAAGCAAAAAAAAAAAAAAATGCAAGTGAGTGTAGTGTGGGGTTTTTTGTGAGTGTGTGCATTTGTGAGTGGTGGGTAGTAGTGTAAGTACTATTCCAAAAGTGTGTGAAAATAATTTTTATTTGTAATAGTGAAATATTTTAGTAAAAATATTTTCCTATTCACTATTTGTTGTCTCATTTTTTCACGTACTATTTTATTATTTTATACACCTAATTTTCAACATTGTATGCATCTGCATTATGTTTGGTTTAGTATATTGTGGTTATTTGATTCCTTGAAGACACGATATCACAATACTTTTTTTTTCTCTAATGCATGTGTTCATTTTCCTAAACACTATAATTAGCTACAGGAATAAATTGTCCAGAGTTTCTTTATGTTTAGTTAAAGGAAGTATGTTGTATCCTTTTGGATCATAAGTTTCAATTTAATATGTTAGGTATTTTGGGTCGCTCATATCAACAAATAAATTTTGGCAAAAAAATCTTATGTGGTATTGACCTTTTCTTGCTTTCCCATAATATTTTCAGGCCTCACGAGTATTAAAGTTAGAAAGAAACAATTTGGAGTACCTTTTGCACCACTTTTGTGGAGTTATTACAGACAAAGATTAAAGTTGACTTGTTCATTATGTGTAGATACTAGACTGCAGATTGGAGATTACACCCTCTTATTGTTGAGATGTTTAGGTAAATTTCTACTTAGAAATATTTGCATTTAATTTCTTAACTTCTCTCTTTGTTTGTGAGTATATTTATGAACTGGGTTCTTGAATGATGGGAAACCCATCCAACTAAAACACGGTAAAGAAATCACTATATCTGATGTATTTTTATGTTGTGGTTGTTTATTTTGTAGTCTTATTGGAATGTGTGAATGTTGGTTAAGATTTTAAGATGTTACTAGTGAAAAGAAGCAACCTTCTTGGAATGATTTTGAAAATATTACAGGTGATATTGGAGAATTGCAACCAAATGCAGCAATGAAAATTATTGACAGGAAAAAGAACATATTCAAGCTATCTCAAAGTGAATATGTTGCTATGGAGAACCTTGAGAACATATTCATGATGCCCTCTTGTAGCATAGGTATGTCAACTTGATAGTGACAACATGTTTCTTCAGTTTTATAGCACTGCCCAGAATCACAAAGTATGTTAATTCTTTACCCTGTTACATCTATGATGTGCATGTTCTTAGTTTTAGCTCCTTAACTAACATTAAAAAATTTGGAACATCTTCAAGGATTTGAAATGCTAAAGTCAGTCCACTTATTTTTGAGAATTCGTGTTCATAACTTTCCGTCATTAAGTTTATTGAAATTACCTAGTTATTTCAATAATTGAAGAAATTTTACTATATTCTACATATCAAAATCTTTTATGCCTTGTTTTTATTTTTGAAAAGCACAGGGGAAGGTTCAACTATTTTCGTTGGAAGCATTCCACCAACTGCATATTTCTATTTTTGTTTTGGCAGCAATGCATGTGATCTTTTGTGCCACCACAATGGTTATTGGAGGGGCAAGGACAATGCGAAGGCTTTTCTTCTTAGTCCTAACGCAAGACTCTTTTTCTTCTTAGTTTTTGTCTATAATAATTATAATGTTTGATTGATCATTTTCTTAATATTAATGTTTGTAATGCTAGATTGGACATATTGATGTAATACAATTATTTTAGTATAAATAAAGTTTTTATTTTGCATATATTTTCAAATGTGCTATTTATGAATATATTATTTTAGTATAGGCTTATTATGAACATAATATATTAATTAACTAAAAGTAAAAAATATAAAAATTAGAAAAAAAAAATAAAAAGCTTGAAGCTACCATAATATTTGCGACCAAAAAATTCGGTCATTAATAGTAGAACTTGGATATTAACCATGGTTATGTTAAGAGTTTGCGAAAGTATTCTTGGTCGCAAAAAGTACTTGTAGTGGTCGTAAAAGATACTTGTAGCGACCTCAATATTTCCTTTCGCAAAAAGGCTTTTGCGATCACTTACTTTTTTTTGGTCGCAAAAGAGCTTTTGCGGCGGAGCCAATTGCGACCTCATGCGACCGGCATTTTTCGGTCGCAAATTGTCTTTAGCGACCTATTTTCATGTTTTTACGACCGTAATTTCCGGTCAGTAATAGCCATTTTTCTTGTAGTGAAACGGGTTAGCAGGATAATTGAGGGCGAACTTGAGACTTTCTCGCAATGCAAGAAGCTCAGCTTGGAGAGCTGAATGGTTGAAAGAGCTCTGAGAGTGCATGTGCATCATCTGACCATTGGAATTTCGGCAAACCAAAGCAATCATACCGCTATGGGTGATAGGATTAAAGGAGGCATCACAGTTAACTTTCAAGGTTCCTTCTGGAGGGGGCTGCCAAACAGCTGAATTGGAAGGAGATGAACGTTGATTGGGCCTGATTTCTGGAGAAGAATTATCTGAATTTAGAGACAGCCACCATCCTTGAATCTTGTCAATAGTAAGTTTAGGATCTTCCATCTTGCCGTTGAAAATAAAGTTGTTCCTAGATTTCCATATGAACCAACAAATGCCTGCTATAAGATTAAGGATGTCAGAATGGCCCATGTCATTGAGCATACGGAGAATACCTGACCACCAGGAGGCGAAGGAGCCAAAGCCTATGGAATTGGGCATGTAACCAACATAACTTGCATACCACACCAACTTAGAATGGCTGCAAAGAAACAACATGTGCTCTAGAGTTTCCTGCCAGTTGGAGCATCTTGGATAGGTTGAGGATAAATTGCAGCCTCTACGCGATAGACCTTCCCCTATTGGCAAGGCGTTTCTTATACAGCGCTAGATGAACTTTTTAATCTTTGGCGGAATTTGAAGTGACCAAATTTGTTTCCAATAGTTTGAATTGGAGCTAGATGGCGGGGAAGATTGAAGCTGGTTACTTTTAAGAAGAGTGTAAGCAGATTTTACCGAATACGTACCGTATTTCTTGTAATGCCAGATTAGATGATCTCGTCTCCTCTGATTGGAGGATTGGATGGGAATACATCGGATAGCCTTGCATTCTTCATCATTAAACAAGTTACGAAGAAGGTCAATGTTCCAACGACTTCTTTGCTAGTCCACAAGGTCACCAACCCAATGGATGACAGTGTTCCTTGGCTGTTGAGATTGAATTTTAAAATCCGGCATCAAGGGAATCCATGGGTCAGTCCAAGGATTGATGGCTGTCCCTGAGAGAAAATTCCATCTCGCTCCTTTCATAATAACTTCACGACCATGTAATAGTCTACTCCAGAGCCATGAGGGCCTCGACCCTTGCCTTGCAGATAAGAAGTCTGATGATGGGAAATAGATTCCTTTTAGAATTTTAGCACTTAGAGAGTTCGGATGGTTAATAATCTTCCATCCAAGCTTGCCCAACATGGCTTTGTTGAAAAGTTGGAGTTCACGGAATCCCAGACCACCACTTCTCTTAGAAAATGTGAGATCATCCCATTTAACCCAATGGATTTTCCGGTCTGAAGAGCTTTGAGACCACCAGAAATTTCGGATTAGTCTTTCCACTTCTTTAACCATACACATAGGAAGCCGGAAAACGGACATGGCATAGGTAGGGAGAGATTGGATTACAGATTTGATCGTCACTTCCCTTCCCGCTTGGGATAGGAATTTGCTTTTCCAGGAAAAGATTTTTGCTCTGGCCTTCTCAATTAGAAAATCACTAAGCATTCTTCTCGATTAGGACAGTCCATTGGGATGCCGAGATACTTTGAGGCATATTTGGATTCCAAAATCTGAAAAAACGTGCTGATTTCCTTTTTGGTTTCACCATTGACATTGGTGCTAAAGAAAACTTCAGATTATCTCAAGTTTAAAGACAGACCAGAAACTTCAAGGAAGCCACATAGAATATTTTTAATTGAAGTAGACTCGGCAAGATTCGATTCTCCAAAAATAATGGAATCATCTGCAAAGAAAGAGTGAGTTAAAGGAGGACAATGTCTAGAGAGTTTGATACCTTTAAGGTTACCCAGGGAGTGGCTTTTGATAAGAGAATGGGAGATCTGCTGCAATGATGAACAAGTAAGGGGATAGCGGGTCCCCTTGGCGTAATCCTCTTTTAGGAGCAAAGTAATTAGTTAGACTGTCGTTGATGGTAACTGAGTATCTAACTGTTGTGATACATTGCCAAATCCAACCAATCCATTTTCCATTGAAACCCAACTTCTCCATAACCAGTTTAAGAAAACCCCAACTAACATTGTCAAAAGCCTTGGCAAAATCCAGCTTGAGAGCAATATAGCCTTTCCTACCTTTGAATTTGGTCTTGAGGGCATGCATCACTTCATGATTCAGGATTATATTATCCTGGATGCTTCTCCCTTTGACAAAGGCGTTTTGATTCTGGGTGATGATGTTAGGAAGCCAAGCTCTAAGTCTGTTTGCTAGGATCTTGGAAATGATTTTGTAGAGGAAGTTGCAGCAACTAATCGGTCTGTAATCACTGAAAGATTTTGGATCCTTGCATTTGGGTATTAGAACTAGGGAGGTGAAATTTAGTTTTTCAGGCAAGAGGAAGCTAACACATAATGATACATGAGGAATTCCTTCATTACTTTTAGTTTTTTAGAAGGATTATATTTTATAGTTGAATTTATGACACATATTTTAAATATTTTTATATTATATATTGGGAAAATTCTATGATTACTTTAATTTGTAGTTTTTTTTTTATTTTGTTTTAATCACCATTAAATAAGAATTTATTTTATCATCCAATGATAGTTATTAACAAAATATATTTTACTTTGTGAAAATTAATGTAACCATAAAATACGCCCATAAATATTTTCCGACGGGTTGATATTTTTTGAACCCACCCTCAAAAGCCGGAACCACTTCATAGAATAGAACGTGGGAGTATGTTTTTTTTTTAAACACATCTGCTGAGACTAACAAAGTAGCGGATTGGTTTACCAAGAGTGATTTCTTACTCTCTCCAGGAGATATTTGGAACAACATTCCTTTTCAACTTTCTGTAATCTTATAGGATGATATCATGTATTCTCTATCTCAGCTTTAATGGAAGTTATTTCTTTCTGACCCAAAAAAAATAAAATTTCAGACGGTTAATATTTTTTGAACCCAACCTCAAAAGCCGGAACCACTTCATAGGATAGATCGTGGGAGTATGTTTTTTTTTTTTTTTTTTCCTTAAAAAAAAACTATCTGTAAATTTTTAGATATTCTGTGAAAATTTTGATACTTTGCCCTGTCACTTTTGTGTATTTTTACTCCAACCAATCATTTTCTACTAGAATTCCACATAAGCCCTTGTTCAGCCTGTTTTTGATCCGGTGGCTTAGGTATGTTCTATTACAATTTCTTTTCCCCTTCAGCTTGTTATCTTCGTATAGCTATACCAATGTAAATTCAGAAGTAGTTCAGGACAAAAGGAAAAAATGTTTTCAACAAAATATACATGTAGGTATCGGTATAAAACCCTTCTGTATCTTCATTTTTATCTAGCTTCTGGACCCATTTCAGTTTCAAGATCCACTGTGATCAAGTCATATGAATTGCTCAACCTCATTGCCTGCCCTTCCATTCTGAAATTCTGCTCGCGAGCAATTTCTGTGACCAAACATTCTTTTAGCTCTGCAACTACATGGTTCATCGTCGGTCTTTGAATGGAAATTGATGGTACACATGACATTGCTATCTCCATGAATTTCCAAACAGAATTTGTATCAATATCTCCTCGCAGCCTCGGATCAACAACACCTCTTATATCCCCTCTTTCTATAAAAGGACTTGCCCAAGAAACTATATGAATGTTCTCATCATGGTTTTTTATTATTGCAGGCTGGCCTGTGATTAGCTCTAAAAGGACCATTCCGAAGCTGTACACATCGCTTTTCTCTGTCAGTCTGTTGGCTGAGTAATACCTGAGGTAATCAAGAAAAAAAAAAATTAATCAGAGTCGAACTCGAGCGTTGAAAAAACAAAAACTTGCTCGAGTTGAGTTTTGAGTTCAAGCTTGACAGTGTTTCAACTTGACCCTACTCGATTACACTCATAATAGCAGCATATTCTAATTTTCCCTGAAACAGTCCAAGCTTTAAGACTCTAGCATTGTGCAACTGCTTACTCTGGATCAAGATAGCCAACTGTGCCAACAACTTCAGTTGAAAGGTAACTCCTACTTTCAGATGGGAAAAATTTTGAGAACCCAAAATCTGCAATCTTTGCCTGCAAACTTTCATTCAATAGAATGTTGGCACTTTTCACATCTCTATGAATTATAGGAGGCTTGCAACCATGGTGCAAGTACTCTAGTCCTGCATGACCAATCTTATTTATTATATTAAAATCTTCAATAAGAACACACATGTTAAGTTCAAATCATTTTTAATTTTTATGTTTGTTGTGGACCTTGTGCTGCATCTAGTGCAATCTGCAGTCTCTCTTTCCAAGTCAAAGCCTCCATTGATTTATCTAATAGATATTGCTCTAGATTTCCACATGCCATGTACTCGTAGATTATACCGATGTTAATACCTTCATTGCAGTAACCAACGAATGAAGCTAAGTTCCTGTGATGAACTCTCATCAAGAGATGAGCCTGTCAAGAATGATTATATTCAAGCAAAGCTATATCATTTGCTAATCACTCATATATAATATCACTTGAACTTGAGTTTTGAGATAATGTGCCATACCTCAGTTCGAAATTGAGTCGACCCATGAGCTGATGTTGGAGACAGCATTTTGACAGCAACTTGACTTCCATCAGTCAAGTAGCCATGATATACTGTTCCAAATCCTCCCTTCCCAATAACTGTGCTAAAATTGTTGGTGATTCTGACAATCTCAGCATATGTGAATTGTCTGTTGTCTGCCTTTAAAGACGATCCTTCTTCTTTCTGGGATTTAACAGACCTTGGAACTTCATAGGAGCATTGCAATTTTGTCATTAGTACTATGAATTATTACCTGGTGTAAAATCAATAATCATCCAACACAAACATGAGGAAAAGCAGCACACCTTTTCTCCTTTTGTGTCTCCACAAGATGATTAGGCCCAGGAATAAGGAGACGACCACCAATGGAACAATGGTTGCAACTACTGGAACCACAACACTTTTCTTCTCTTCTTTGCAGGGGGGCACCAGACAAAGCTCAGGATTTCCATCCAATCTATCAGTAGATAATGGTGAAGTCAGAAACTAGAAAAGGAGCTTGAATTTTTCAAGCAGAGTAATATCTAAGGCATTAGCCATCAAAATTCTCAAAAGTACACGAACCTTAATAACAATGACCCATTTTTGGACCTTTCAGTAAGAGCTGAAGGAATCGGACCGGAGAGTTTATTCCCTCCCAAATTCCTGCATTTTCAGTTAAAATAATCTCATTTCCCTTCTAAAGAATACACTGTGATAGTTATGCCATAAAGCACAAGTAACTCACAGAGACTTCAAATTTGGTAGCTGTGACAGAAATTCGGGCAGTGGTCCCGTTAAGCTATTGTTCGACAAGTCCCTGCAGAAGAATTAAACAGAGTAGAAGTTTAAGTCATTTACAGAAACAAAATTCAGAATTGAAGGTAATTTTCTGCTTACAGGTGCTGCAAGAACTTCAGATTAGATAATGAAGAAGATATCTGTCCTGTTAATCCAGATGATGATAAATTCCTGAATGCAATCCAATACCCAGATTAATTTTTAAGGCCATAAAGTTCAGCATCTTTTTTTTTCTTCTCCAATCCAAGTTCAACAACTCACAAGGATATAACTTTTGGAGGATCATAGCCTCTGTAATTACAGGCCAGGCCATCCCAAGCTGGTGCAGGTAGACACAGATCTCCTTGCCAGCCTTTACCGACATGGTAGGTTGACTTGATGTCCTCAATAGCATTAACTATAATTAAAAGTGAAAGTCACGTTAAAACCAAACATTGAAACATATATACACCTTTCAATTATATTTAAAAAGAAAACACACCATCTTCTTGGTCAGTAGGCTGCTGCCAGAATTCATTCAATATATATATCTCCATTGCATTCAAAATGGGAGGAAGGGTAGAATTTGGCAGCTTGTTGAGAGAGATGCTAAGCTTGGCTCCTCTCATTGGCTGCCGAGTAGCGACAGTTGTAGACCGCAGACGCTTAAAAACAACAACTTCCTCTAACACCTTACCATTCAATGCAATGTTGAATCCTCTGAATTGGTTCCTTGGGATCTCTTCAACTTCAGCAAAGTGCATATATATGTAGAAATTTATATTGGGGTAGCTACCAATATCAAATTCGAAATTAAGTGATTCATTAGCATTCTTTGGCTCGACAGCAGTTTGCATAACCTTCGATGGTAGATTGAAGTCAGTGCTTCCATGGGAATCAACTGGTAAGGAAGTACTCAATGTATTCTATTGAGGGCACTTAGAAGGAAACCATATACGATCATAAGCATCATCATGGTACCTGAGTTTGGCAGCAAAAAAACAGTGTAGTTTAAGGTTGGAGTTGTCAATTTCTGTTTAAACTATAAGTGGTAATTAACTAACCTTACTATCTCATCAGTTGTTGAACCAAAATCGAGTCGTTGTTGGTATAGGACTAGTGATCCAGATTCTGCTTTATAGGTTGAATTATGGAAGTGCCGCAGCTCTAGAATAGATATGAAAGGGACTCCTGAACCAGTATTCACAAGACAAACATATATATTATCCATTGTTGGGACATGTATGATCTCCTTGATTACAACATGAGATGCATTATCAAACTTCACTATATCCCACAAATTAACTCCAAGGTATAGATTGAACTGTGGCAATTGATCCTGATTATCATAATTTCCATACATAAAAGAGGCTCTAATCAAATATATGCTAGATTTTCCTTCAGGTGGTCTCAGAGTATAGCAGCTTCTGTTTCTTTCAGGAAAAATTCTGACACTAGTTAGAGACACTGGAAGTGCATCATAAGTGAAATTTGGTGATATATTCTTATTAACTCCTGTGTCAATAAATGCACTATCTGAAATGTAATGAATGCTCGTTTTCACATCCGTATAGCTGAAGTCTTCTGATATTCCACAATCAATGTTTATGTTGCCTGTAATAATTCCAGTAAAGCTGGTTAAAGCGTTTGCACTACTTTGAAACTATCGGTGTCAAGTTTAGCAAACAAAATTGCACCAAATCTTTCAATTTTATAAAAAAGCAGAGTACAGAAAGTGAATAAATGAAACAAATGCTTCTATCTTAATCTCATATTTGATTGGGAATAGAGACTTACCAGCTATATCATGTAGTTTTCTTCTAGAATGCTTTTGAACGTTAAATCCAGCATCAGAATCTCCAGATCTTGAAACACCAGAAGCCAAATCATTTGCAGCTATAGTCTCTAAGAAACTACTGCATAGTACAAGCAAGATAAAACTCAAAAACGAACTACAAGACCATACTCGTTTGCATTTCACAACCATTATGTCCTCGAGAGAAGAAAAAAAATCTGTTAAAGAGATAAGGTTGCAGAAGTGCCTGTAAGCTTGAAATGGCTCCAGGAGTACATGAACCACCAAAAAGGTCTTAAAGAAGGTAGGTAATGCAAATGAAGTAGCCAGTAAAAAAGCAACCTTATTGTTGTGCATTAATGCATGCATTCTTGGAATGAAAGAGACAAATACCAACTTATATAATGAGCAATGGGCCTGTCCCCTAATTGCAACTTGTGAAAGTGGTTATTTATAATGGGACCAGATTCAGAAAGCTCTACCTGAAGCTGAGTACAATTTCCAAAATTAGCTTCAGAATTCAAATTCAGGCAAATCAATCACTATATCATTCGGTATAATAAACAAGAAAAATTCTCAAATCAATATTTTTCATTATTTTATCTCAATGTTGAAAATAAATGGTAAAAAGGATTTGAAGTAAAACACATAAGTGGCCATAACCATTAACAAAATAAATAAATAGAGGCGAAAAAGCAATTAAATGATAATAAATTTAATTGTATACTATGAAATAGTTGTAGATTTAAATTTTCAGCATTTAGGATGGTGAAATTATTTTTTTAATTAAAAATAAGTGAAATTAATTTCGTTTATTTTGGTTATTTTCAAAATTATATGTACTGACCATAATTAAATTCATATGATTGTCCTAGGTCATAAATGCTTCGACAGGAAGATTGAAATAAATAAATAAATATGAGAAGAAGGGCAAAGGCCTAGCAAATGTAAAATAAAATAAAATCAATAAGTCTAAGGGGATAGAATTTATCCAAAATATTTTGTCTAGAAATATTAAATGCTTTATAAATTGACCAATATAACCTTAAATAAATATAAAGGAATGAATTAATAGTAAAGTAAAATGAGTTATTAATAGTATTGAGAACCCAAATGGGTTCATTATTCAGTTTGGAATAATATTGTTATTACTACTAGGGGTGCGCAGAAATTGGTTAAAAAATCGATTTGGTTTGGTTCGATTCGGTTCGGTTATATTTAGGTTCGGTTTATTTTTGGTTTTTAGAATGTAAAATTTTTGTTAATCAATTCAGTTTCGGTTTTGAAGATAAAAACCTAAAAAAAACCGAACCGACCCAAATATTTATATATATATTATAAAATACTATATAAAATATTATATAGAATATATTAATTTAGAAAAATATGTGTAAATATTAAGATTGTAAGCAAAAAATATTTATAGTTATATTATTATTGAATAATTTAAAAAAATATTAAATTAATAAATAAAAAATTTAGAAATTATTTCAAAAAATAAAATTGATAAATAGGTTAACCCACCTAACCGAACCGAACCGAACCGGTTCAGTTCAGTTCTGGTATATATTCAGTTCGGTTTTGGTTTGAAATTTTATATATTTTCGGTTGGTCAGTTTCGGTTTGATTTGAATAGAAACCGACCGATACTCATCCCTAATTACTAGCTCTCATAAATTATTCAGTTTAAATTTGAACCCATTTGGATTCCACAATGCTGTTAATATTATAAATGAACCGGTTCAGTTAATTCAGCTCAGTCAAAAAAATAGCTAAATTTGATTGAACCGACCAAATGTTTATTTTTATTTACACATCATTATTTTTATATTATATGTCCTATATCCTTTAATTTTAATAAGAAAAAATATGTTAATATTTGCCTCATAAATTATACGAGAAATTTATTTTAAAAAAAATAAAATTTGAAT
>CATIWK010397816.1:0-12889 GCA_949634005.1 Mallotus japonicus
ATTTTTTAATAGCACAAAAATTCTTCTAATAAAAAAAACCTAGAAATCAAAGGGTGAGAGAATATAAAGGTAAATTAGAGACAAGTTATTTAACAATACAATGAAGAAAAAACATAATAAGTGAACAAATTAACAATACAATGAAGAAGCCAAAATCAGGAGAAATAGATACTTGAGAATTGAAGCCTTGACAATAAATAATGAACCAGGAAATCAACAGCTAACAGAGAGGAATAACAAAGGAAGAATCAAGAGACAACAAAGGAAGTGAAGTGAAAAATCGTGGGAGAAACCAAAGAATGATGAGACTACAAGAGAATGGCAAGAGGGAAAGAAAGGAAGAGAAGAATTGAGAGAGAAAGAGGAGAGAAGAGAACAACAACAAGGTTATGAGTTATGACGTTATGACGTTATGTAATATAAGTTAACCTAAGTTAAAATGATAGAATTTTAAGAAATCAGTTTCGTTCGATTTAACCACTTTTTTCACAATCATAACCGAACTGAATAGAATAATTTTATAAATAGAATTGAACCGAATTGAATTAGTTGGTTCGGTTCAAATTTTCAATTTTCAGTTATTTTTGCTCACTCCTACTTGAAAATTTGACGTGGGGGGATTTTGTTAAAATTAAAGAGCCAATTTTCTATGAGTTATTTCTTGAGTTTCTTTTCACCTTCTCTTTAGAAAAAGGTTTGGTATCCTATACAAAACCTAGTGTTGTGTAGTTCAGACTAGGCACTAAACAATTCTCCTTATCTCTTAATCGATTTGTAGTGCACTGTGGTTTTTATGATGATCTTTTTGTGACATCTCAAGAATGTGAAAATACAGTGCATGATTTAGGATCTATTAGTCCAGTTGCATACTAGTGAGAAATAGCTAACGATAATGCCGATTTGAATTATGATCCTCGCATTACAAAGAGCACTGGCATAGCCAATCCCATTTTGCGTTATTTGCACAGGTTAATAGCCTTTACTATTTGTGATTACCATGAGAGCACCGGAGTTGTCACACTCTGTGGTTTTTTTATATCCGTTGTTTCCATTTAGGCCTTACACCACATTCAGGACATGGCTTTGTATTGTATATGAACGGGATGGCTAGGAAGAAAATGGGCGCTTTGCGTGGTGGGGGGGGGGGGTTCATATATTACACCAAGCGTTTGGGAGTATTTGAAGGTCTCTCTTTGACACAAGTCTGCCCTATAAGTGCTTTTAGTTTAGCAGTTATAAGGAAAATAGTTTTAGTTACATTGAGAGATGGTCAGTATACTTAGGTTGGGGCTAGAGTCAATAACGAGTAACCTGTTCATCCTCCACCTCCCATAAACCCGACTCCTTTTATACCGCAAATGCCATAGACTAGACCATTCCGACCTCTTACATTGGCTCTATGATGGTTTCTCTACCTTTTGTGGTGCATAGGGTTTTAACTTGCCCCCTCGACCCATGTTTCTTGATTCTGCCACTACTGTTGGGACAAACGAACTACATCACAACGTACTGGGGCTGATCCTGCTGATGACTATACTGTGCATGAGCCTACTCTAGATGATGATTCAGCACCTATGGATGATTGATTCCTCTTCCTGTGTGTTTTGGATATTTTATTTCTTTTAGTTATTGTTTTATGTTTAAGATATTTAAATTATGTTTTTCCTTCTGTTGGACAAATTTTTGTTTCGTTTTCCTTTTTGTTGGTTATTTTTTATTTTTCAGACTTGTCAGATTGTTCCTTTATGTTTAATGTTCTGTTTTGTGTTATTCTATTGTGTTATCTTTACTTTATTTTGGCCATAATTTTCCTGTTATTTCTTTTTTCTATTAGTTGTTCTATCCTTTTGTGTTTATCAGTTATCAATTTTCTTTTTTTTTTTACAATCTCCCAAACCACAACTTCAGGGCAGTGTTTCTCTTATCATCTTCCTTTTTTCTTTAGTTTTTCTTTTTGAATTTATTATTGGTCATTGGGGACAATGACATGGATAGTATAGGGGAGGGTTTCCATCAATTTGCATTTCTTATTATTATCCATGCATCGCATCTTGATTATTCGTGCATTTAGGATTTTTCATTATGTTTATTTTGCATAATAGCCATACTCATGCATAAATAATACATTTAGATATTCATAATTTTAGTTAGGTTTTTAGTTAGTTGTTTTATAATAATAATAATAAATAAATAAATAAATAAATAATAATAGGTAGGTGATTATTCGTAGTTCATTAACCTTCAACTCGATTTCCCCATATTTTTGTTTAATTTATCCTTCAAATTTTTATTTTTATTTTTGTGCAAAATTGAAGCATGCATTTCGATTCAATTATCGAATTATTGAATGGTTTATTAATTAACATAATTGTACAAGGTCATATGTATGAAAAACTTAGTTTTTATAACCTAAGTATAAACCTAGAGATTGAATTTGAGCATAATTTTAGGAGAGAATGCATGATGGTTTGTAATTCTAAAAAAGAGAGAGAAAAGAAGGGCAAAATGGAGCATAAAATGTACTTGCCTAATTTTGTTTTGCAAAAAATCAAGACGAGATGAAGCATAAAATGCACTCATTTTTTAGGAAAAAAAATGGTGAAATGGAGCGTAAAACGCAATCACCAAAGCCAAAGACAAAAGCAAATAAAAGATGTTATGAAATAGAGCGTAAAACACATTCATAACAAAATTTGGTTTTTCAAAAGGAAAAAATTATAAGCTTTAATGCTCTTCTTCTAGATTATATTCATTGGATTTCAAAAGAGCTATTTACTTGGGTTGTTTTTAGTAAATTGTTCATATATAATGTATTTTTGTCTGATAATCTTCTTCAATCTCGGTGTTATCGGTTTGTATGTTTTAGAAATTATAAGTCTTTGGTTATAGTTGAGCCTATTTTTAAATTTCAAATTTGATTTTTGCTTGACGACAAGCAAAGTTTTAGTGTGGGAGAATTTGATGTGTGTAATTTTTACATATATTTTGAGTTGATTTTTAATGAATTTAGAATAGTTAATTAGTTTAATTTGAGTAGAATTTAGGTTTAATTAGGAAATATTACAGTTTTAGTATTTTAATTAGGCCTTTATTATTTTTGTTTTAATTTTGGTCAAATAAGGAGTTTTATTTAAGTGCCTAATTAATCTTCCCTCTTTTGTAGGAAATTTTATTAAAGAATTCCAAAAAGTCAAGGAATTAGATGATATGGCCATGACATGGGCATGTTTGTGCCTGTGTCACACACTGGAAAAGGATTATCCTTGACACGGTCTTGTGCTTGACCGTGTCTGCTTCTGGAATTGAAAGTTTATGGAGCACGGGTTCCACATAACAATGCTCTACATCGTGTGTTCTTCTGCCTGATTTGAAGAAAATTTGAAGGCTAAGCACGGCTATCATACGGCCATGTTGCCGGCCGTATGTGCATCTAGAATTTTGGCTCGAAGATAGGCACGACCATGCTTGAAGGCGTGCCGGAAAGACATATTTTGGCACAGGCAGAGACATGGCCGTGTCTAGGTCGTGTTTGATAAAAAAAATCTTTCCTTAGTGAAAAGGACTAAGAATTCAAAGGCATTGAGGTTGCTACCAGAATTTCCTACATAAAGGGGCATTAAGAAGGTTTATGGCGCATTCATTCGACATTTTAAAGGCCATAAATAAGTTCTCAACGAAGATTGAAGAAGACTCACGCAAGATTCCAGAGCTTAATTTTCTATTTTCTTCTTCATCTTTATTTCTTTTAATTATGTTTGTGTTCTTCGCCATAATTATGTATGGCTAAACTCTTTTTAGGGTTTAGGATAGGAATAGTTATTCCATGTTATGATTGAACACAAATTTTTATTTATTAATTTGACTTTCAGTTAATTTTATGAGTCATACTTAAATTTATGCTTTCATTCTTGGCCAGCTTGTTTGTATGTTTATGGGTAGATTAACCAACTAGAGTTAGGATAATTTATCAACTTAAGACTCATAGGACTTAGACCACTCGACCACGAGAGTAAGCGAGCTCTTCAAGAATAAAATAATTGTTAAAGAACTTAATGAGTTTTTATTAACTTCTCAATCACGAGAGTAGGTTGAACTTTAAACTTAACATGCTTAATTGAACTCGAGAGAGTCTTTAGGTATTTTAGAATCCCTTAACTGAATTCAGTATTTTTAGTCAATAAGTGTTCATGATCAGATTGGAATAATGAAACTAAACCTAGGCTCTAAGCTTTAATTAATTGGTTTTCTCTTAGTTTAAATTTCTTTAATTCATATTTTATTTGCTAAATCACTTGTAATTGATTTACTAGCTAAGATTATAAGTAGGAATAGTAGTATTCAATATACAATCCTCGAGGGAACGATAACTCTTTATACTGTGATTCATGACCCGTGCGCTTGTGGGTTTTGAACTAAATACTTGTTTCCCCAAGGCAACTTTGTTCAATCACAGAGTCTTATGGTAATTTTACTTGTATCCTGTAACCTAAGTATCCAAGTAAGAATTGACTAAAATATTATTTTAGCAAGTCTAATGCCAAAAATAATTTATTTAGACATCCCTGGCTTTTTTGTTTTTCTTTTACTGAGAAAACACAAAATTTTTAGTTGAAAGACATAGACCAAAGTTACTTATGGCCTGTATTTAATGAATCCCCTTTTAAAAGTAATTTTTCATGGCAAAAATTCTATTTTCTCAATACATTCTTGCCTTGTCTTTTTAATTCCTCTAAGACTCACCAAAGCCATTACTTTCACATTAAAATTCTTGACTCACAAATTGCTTTTGTTACTTCCTTTTTGCCATGAAGTTGCTTCGTATTGATTTTATTTTTGAACTTTGAGCAATTATTAGTTAGACTTGATTTTAGCAATAAATTGCCAAAACTAGCTTTGTTTGTTTAACTTTGCTTAAAACATCTGAATATAAATTTACAAGAGATTTTAATGTTTAATCAAGCCAAAATTTTTATGTGTCATCTTGGACATTGATTTTATCCGTCAACTTTGGTAAAAATAAATACTCTTGCTATTTTATAAAATCTTTTAGATTTTTAGCAAGGCATTTAAATTTCATAATGTAAGGCTTTATCTTTACTGAAGCCTCCTCATTCTTAAACAAAAATTATTGGCTATATAATCATTTATCACCAAAATAATGCAGAATTTTGCATTATTTAGCCAATCAATTCATGACCATTCAAAGCATTTTGAATATTTTTGCCTATTCCCAATGGTGTTTAACTTAGCTAAGGTTTCTAACACTTTTTGGCCATTTTATCTTAGCTTTAAATGCTTATGTAATAGATTATTTATTTATTTTAGCAATTAAATTGCTTGTTCATGATTTTAAGAATTTGCAACACAGATTTTTACTTTATGTAGCCAAGATGCATCCATAAAATCTTCTTTTCAATCGATGGCCTTAGGATTTAGACAACCTTTTTCAAACATCAACCTATAGCTCTTAGGCAAGATTTTCCACAACTTTGGTCATGCTAGACATTTGTTAATTTATTTCGGTCAATCTTTGCCTTGGTGCTTTGGTCACTTTTCTCAATAATTCCTATGGAGAATTTAAAAGATTTGCCTCCATTTATAGCAAAAATAATGATGATAAAATTTTTCAAGGTTTATAGGCATGCAATATGTTATGTCTCACCAAATACTCAGCATAAATGCCAAGTTTGATTATTTTTTGCACTACAAAAATCCTTATGGCAATAAACTAGATTTGGCTATAATTCTATGTGTTGCCTCTTTGAAATTCCAAGCAAATTTTACAATTTTTACATTTTGCATCTTTGAGCCAAACCTGATTGATAAAATCGTTTCTTGAGGATTCTCTTGATACCTTCTTGGGGATTTGTTTTGTATTTTCCTATCACTTTTCAATTAACCAGATTCTTCAACTTTTTGCACCATTGATCATACCACACATGTACACCACAGCCATGCATTACTAATTAAACCAAAATGTCCAATTTTCAGCCATTATGCTGCTAAAATTTCGTCAACACATCACTGTTAATAGCATTTATTCACACACTAAAAAACATACTGAAGAAACACACCAAAAAATAATAAATAAACTTTAACACAACAAACTTACAAAATTCAAACTTTAATTATTAAAATGTGGCTTTCAAGTCAACTATCAAAATTCAAAAAGTAACATATTGCCACTAAGAGACAAATTCCTGGCCAAAGGTCAGGTATTAATTTATTTTCCCACATAGTGTGAAATTTTTTTTTAACTCCAATGCAAAACAATCCCTCCCTAAATTTAGTATTGCAATTGCATCCAACATAAAGAAGGTATTGAAGGACTTTTTGCTATCAACAATTAATTCAATTGGTAACACCAATATTGTATTAGTTACGCCTTCATTACAATGAGCCTTAGTTAACTCAATGTTGTGTTTTGTCATCTCCACATATGGCTTTTTAAAAACTATCATTTTAGGTTGATCCGGCCTAGTGGCATGAATTGTTTTGCCACTTAAGAATATTTCTCCTGGGGAAGTTACACCTTGAGTGTTCTGAATTTCAATAACATCTTCCTTAGCCTCTGTAGCTTTAGGCTAAAATTTGGGCATAGTATGAGGTTGGACCTCCTGTTCCTTCTCTCTTCTTTCAGTTGCTCTTTGTCTCTGCAATCTTCTTTTCTTTATGCGAGATAAAGGCTAAGGAAACTTCTTGTGCACCACCCTAAGCCATTGCTTATTTGGTGGAACAAGTGGTGGCACCATAAATTCATTGTTGAATTTTGGTGCAGGCCTTTCATCCTTCCTTGGTTAGGACCTATAGTTATTTTTTAAAGTATTTGGAGTAGGTATTGGTCTCTTATCCAGAGTTGAGTTCTTTCTCTCTATTTCTAGGCATTTTTCATGTGGAATAGGCCTCCAATAGCTCCTGAGCTTATTTGGTTTGTTATTGGAATACTGAACCACCTCCTCTTTCTCTCTCATTTTCTTTTGCAAATCCACATTGATAGAAGTGGTTAATGCCAATGAGGAAAGTGGATTTTTCTCTATCAACTCTGCCTCCTTTTCTACATTTAGGTCTACTTTCATCCTTGGGGGCTGAGGAGAAGGCAAATAGGCTTGATGCATTAGCATTCGACCAAGAGGAACCAATGTTTAGCCTTGAGAAATTGAGTGTTCCTCAGGTAAAATGTTACCCCATGCTTTGCTCTGGTCCTTGGGGAATTAGTTCTTGACCCTGGGGAATTGGTTCTTAGTGCTGGGGAATTGCTTGTTCCTTATGAGAAATATTACCCCCCGGGCCTTTTTCTTGCTAAACAACCTCCTGATTATGAATCTTAGACCACAAGTCTAGATTTGTCATGTTGTTATCATCATGAATCTGGACTCCCCTAGAATTTGGTCTAATGGATGAATGTACAAGTTCCTTTTGATGTTGAGTCCCCACTTTTTGTGCTGAATTTTGACCTTCTAATTTGAAAAGTTTTTCATTTATTCTAGCAAATGAACTATTCATCTCTTGCCTAGTTTTCTGTATAGCATTATTGATTTGCTGCATAGAGTCTTAGAAAGAATTCTTTATCTACACTATTGAGTCCTGCATCTGCTTTAATCCTTCTATGAGAATATTTTGAGCACTAATGCCTTCATTACCAGTGGTATCAATGATCTTCAAATTTTGGCCTCAATTGTCAAAAGGTGCCTTGGTCCAATAGTGATCCTAACGCATCAATCCTTCATTTATTTATTTCCATAAACAACCTATTTTTACAGGTGAATTTGTGGTCCAATAACCAACTTCAAAAATTTCTTATTCACTTCGTAATCTTGCCATTTTGTTGAAACATGTACTACCGAGCATGCCAAAATTATTTCTCTAATTTTTAGTGCGTGCCAAAAGATTATTGGTGAATTTGTGTGAGCTTGCTAAAGGAATATTTCCTCAAAGTGAAAGCTTGACTTCTTTCAAACAATTGTGGATTCTCAAACACCTTTACCATAATTTTTTTGGATTCTAAAAAATCTTTTATAAATTTAAATAGAATGTACTGTAGAGATAAGGAAAAGGAAATTTTGTATTGAATAGGAAGCTATTACAAAATAGTAAAGGAATACAGTGGAATTCTGTAAATGAAAAAAGAAAACAAAGAATGCTAATTTGGCTAATGATGATTGATTTTAACAATTGGTAATCGGTGATTATTGAATGAGTTGTCTATTGATTTCTCTGCTCCACCTTGCTTTTATAGATAAATTTTACCAGCTTCAATTAATATTTTATTAATCTTCATGCTTGCAGGTTACTTTTCTTCAGCTCCTTAGACTGTAAGCATGCAATATAAATTGCTTCCAAAATATTCTCTCTCAACTCCCCTGGCTTTTTAGCTCTTCAACAAAATTCCAAAAGCTTCAAGTTTCTTCCTTCCCCAAAATATTTTTATAGGTTGAGTTTTGGATTAATTATAGGCTTGTGGGCTATTGGACTTTAAATAAAAAAATTTTATTTTGGGCACAAATACACTGTAAATATTAATACTAAAAGAGAAAAAAATAGAGTGAATTAGAGTAAAATATACATTTTAAAGTTTATATTGATCACAGGATCTATATCTAATACGGCATGTTAATTAGGTAAATTAAGTTAAAAGGTGAAATATAATATGTATACTTAAAAAATATTTTTATTTTAGTTGTCATGTCATCATATTTACTTTAAGACATTGACCTTAAAATTAAAATAGAATGTTTAACACTAAAAAGATATAAATTAAAATTAAATATCTAAAATAAATAAAATCAAAGTTTAATGATTGTAGGTGCATTTAATTCTAATATTTAGGTGAGGTGAAAGATGATACGGTGAATATTGTTAAAATATTTTTTTCAGTTGTCACTCACCAAAATTCAATAAGATTTTTTTTTTTACAACAAAAGATTTATAGAACTAAGCAAGAGAATTACAAACCAAGTCTTTAAACAGAAGAGTTGTAAGTGAGGGTGAACGCTAAAGCCTTGATCTAGCATCAATAAGCTACCCTGACATTTAGACAACCAGTCTACTACTTTGTTTATAGATCTAGGGATGAATTTAATACAAACATTCGAATGATTAGCTAGGAATAGTCTAATATCTTCAACAATGATAGCAACCTCCCAAGGAACAACATCTTGTTGTGTTTGAGTAGCAAGGACTGCTTTTTGGCAGTCTGACTCCAGAATGAATTGATGGCGGGGGAAGTTTTAGGAGAATTTGATAGCCTCTCAAATAACCATTAATTTTGCTTAGAAAGCAGAATGGTTGTGGCTTGTTTACAAGAATATTTGGATAACTTGCCCACTCCAATATCTGCAGATGAAAGCCAGCTTACTATAATAAGAGGTTGGGTTGAAAAAGGCATTGCAATTGATTTTCAAAATTCCTTCTACTAGTGCTGACCAAGTTGCTAAGTATGAATGGGGAACCTACGTAGGGTGAGGGTCTTGATCTAAGAATTGAACTGTCAACCACCATCTTTGAATCATCATAATTGTTTGCTTGGGTTTTTTTATGTTTTTTTGTTGAAGATTAGATTGTTTTGCACTTTCCAAATGAACCAATATATCCCAACAATGAGATTAAAGAGATCAGTATTTCCACTGTCTTTCAACATTTGTTGTGTTATTGTCCACCAATTAGCAAATGAACTAAAACCAATGGAGTTAGGCATATAACCAACTGAGCTTGCATACTAAATTAAATTAGAGTGATCACAAAGGAAAAGCAAATGTTCAAAGGTTTCAAGGTATTAAAAGCACCTTTCACATGTTGGATTGAGGTTGCAGCCTCTGAATGATGATTATCCTTCGCCAGTTGGAATAACAAATTTCATACACCTCCAAATGAAGTTCTTAATTTTTGGAGGGATATTAAACGATCAGATTAAGCTCCACCATTTATGATTCATACTAGAGGATAACAAGTTAGAGTTGGGACCTTCTATTTGAGTCTGCTTGAGAATCATGTAAGCGAACTTCACTATATAGAGGCCTGACTTCTTAAACTGTCAAATAAGTTTATCTTGTCCCCTCCAAACTGAACTTTAGATTGGAATACATAAAATGGCTTTGCATTCATCTTCACTGAAGAGACTCATTATGGTTTCTAAGTTCCATTGATAGTTTTGTCAACTAATAAGGTCTCTTACCAGATGGATGGCACAGTTTGAAGGCTTAAAGGATTGGACTTTGAAGTCCTACAATAGAGGAACCCAATGATTAGACCATGGATTAATGTCCATACCAGAGTGAACATTCCATTTGTATCATTTCATAACAGCCTCCCTACAATATAGTAAATTACACCATAGCTAATAAGGCCTACTTCCCTGTTTAGCATTCAGAAAAGTCTGTAAAAGGATAGTAAATTCCTTTCAGGACTTTAGCACTTAAATAATTTGAATTATAAACCTCCAGCTAAGTTTACCAAGCATAGCTTTGTTGAAGAAGTGGAGCTCTCAAAAACCCATTCCCCACTTTTCTTTGTCTTTGTCATTTATGACCATCTCACCTAATGAATTTTATGATCAACAGGGATTTGGAACCACCAGAAGTTCCTGATAAGCCTCTCTATTTCTTTGACAACACACACTGGTAATCTAAAGACCGACATAATATAAGCTGGGAAGCGCTGGATAATTGACTTTATCAACCTCTCTACTAGCTTGTGAGAGGAATTTGCACCTTTAAAATTGAATTTTAGACCTGGATTTTTCAATAAGAAAGTTACAAAGCATTCTCCTCGACTTTATCCAAACCAAAGGAAGGCCTAGGTACTTCAATGCATATCTTGACTCAGCAATTTGAAACAGCATGCATATACTACTTTTGACTGCACCATTAATGTTCTTACTAAAAAAGAGCTAAAATTTCTGCAGATTTAGCTTCAGTCCTAACTTTTCTAAGAAGCTTTAGAGGATCCTTTTAATTTATCGTGACTCTTCAATTATTGCTTCACCAAAAAAGATTGAATCATCTACAAAAAAATGAGTATGTTAGATCAAGGCAATGTCTAGAGAGCTTTATACCTCTAATTTAGGCTTGTAGATTACTAGAAATAAGAGAATGAGAGAGAGCATCATCCATAATAATAAAGAGGTAAGGTGACAACGGATCTCCTTGGTGCAATCCTCGATGGGGAACAAAATAGCTTAAACACTGCCATTGATAAATACTAAATATTTGATTGTGGAGATACATTCCAAGACCTAACCTATCCATTTGTCATGAAAACTAAATTTCTACATAACTGACTTAAGAAAGTGCTAATGAACATTATCGAAAGCCTTAGCAAAATCAAGTTTTAAAGCATATTAACCTTTTAACCCTTTGAACTTGTTCTTGAGAGCATGCATAACCTCATGATTTAGAATTATATTATTTTATATACTTTTGCCCCTTAACAAAAGCTTATTAGTCCTAAGAAATTATGTAGGGAAGCCAAGTTTTTAATCTGTTGGCCAGAAGCTTTGAAATGATCTTGTAAAGAAAATTACAGTAACTTATCGATCTAAATTCACCAAAAGTCTTTGGATTTTTGGTTTTGGGAATCAACGATATAGTTATGTAATTGAGTTTTCTTAGAAAAGAAGATGAGGTGAAAAAGTTCTGAACCAGATTTACGACATCATCTTCCACTAATTCTTAATGATTCTGATAAAAAGCACTAGGGAATCCATCTGGGCTAAGCACCTTAAACTTCCCTAAAGAGAATGTAGCTTTAATTTCTTCTCTATTAACATCTTTAATTAGATTTTGATTCGTCTGCTCCATCACCGGGTGTGGAATTGAATCAATCATTCTTCTTGAAAAGAAAGGAACTTTATAGCTATATATGCTCTTAAAATGGGTTATGGCAGCTTGCTTAATTTGATTTTCCTCAGTAACCCACCTACCTATTGGATTGAGAATGACATCTTTGAACAGCTATCAAATGAAAAAAAATATTGTTTCAGTCTCTTTCTCGCAGCCATTACACATAAGCTCTCTAAAGCCAATTAATTTCCTCTTATTCATGCAACTTATTTATTTCAATTCTTAAATGATGCTCCTCAGCCTTCTGAGTGCTACAAATTCTCTAGACATAACTGAATCTAGTTGCAATTTTAATGAATTAAGTTTTTGTTGACAATTGCCCCCTTTGACTCTAGCCCATTTGCTTAGTTCTAGCCTCAATTTCTTAAGTTTCTTTTCAAATATTGATATACCAGGGGATGGAGTAGTCTCTACTAATTCCCAATAATTTTTAATAACCTCCTTCCAATCCTGGTCCATGTCCCATTTCGCCGCGTATTTGAAAGTCTTACGCTTTATATTGGATTTGGTGTCTAGAGTAAGAACTAGAGGGTGATGATCAAAGCCAATATAAGACTTATACTGGACTTGTGCAAATTCATACTTCATCCTCCAATCGATGTTGCAGAGAGCTCGATCAAGCTACGCTTGAATGTTTCCTTCTCCTACTTGTTTGTTATGCCAAGTGAATGATCCACCTTTGATCCAAGATCCAAGAGCTCGCATTCTTCAATTAAGTCATTGAATGGTTTCAATTGGGATTGAGTCAATAGATTCCCACCCTTTTTCTCATGGATGTATAAACAGACATTAAAATCCCCAATTAATAACCAAGGCATATTCATCTTAAGATCTAACATTTTAATTTTGTTCCATACCTCATTTCTCAGCTCTCTCCTCGGATCTTTATAAATTCCAGTGAAATGCCATATTTCATCTATAGTAATAAGGGCGTTAATAAAATGTCTAGACATGCCCTGTATTTGAACACCCCACTCGTCGTTCCACCATAAGTCAAGACCCTCAGATCTGCCTATTGGTTCAATATATACTCCATGGTTGTAATTAAGCTT